>JALPQI010020219.1:0-18568 GCA_025490895.1 Thaumatotibia leucotreta
CCTAAAAATATCTTCAAATAAGAGCGTTTTTCAAAAAAATATCCCATAAACCTTCTCTTATCCCATAAATCTCCTTTTGGTTCTTAAGACTCTAATTAGAATGAGCCCAAGCAAAACTCTGTTCAGATCTGGTTTTTTTTTTAAAAAAGCTCTTCGACGGATCTTTGGGTGCGTTTTCTTAGTTTAAAGGAAATTAGGAACGTTAAAATAGTACATTAAAAAAAAAAAAAAAAACATTACGACACAAGTGCGAAAAACATGAAATACGAAACGAGTGGCGATGTTTTAAAACACGGCCGATGGGGAGTGTTTTACATCGACACGAGTTACGAATTTCGTTTTTGCACGTGTCTCGTACGACGTTTTTTAGTACAGATGGGCCTCCGAAGTTTCAAACCTGACGTAAAATGACACACCCTATCGGCCGTGTTTTAAAACATCGCCACTCGTTTCGAATTTCATGTTTTTCGCACTTGTGTCGTAATACTCGTAATGTATTATTTTATGCATCTTTGAAAATATGCAAATACCTTTCTATCCCTTTCAGTCTTATCAATATGACCAAAACTTCTGACTTTTCAAAAACTTACTTCTGAGTATCTTTAGCCCTCTTCTTCCTATTATCTAACTTCCTCAAATTCCTCAACCTTCGGAACATAACTTCGTCCT
This sequence comes from Thaumatotibia leucotreta, assembly GCA_025490895.1. NCBI lineage: Eukaryota > Metazoa > Arthropoda > Insecta > Lepidoptera > Tortricidae > Thaumatotibia > Thaumatotibia leucotreta. Next base: position 670 of record JALPQI010020219.1, read on the forward strand.
CTTGAGGGATCAGCTTCTCCACGGTATCGGCGCCATATTTCCTGATCATCCTGCATTAAACAAATAAACATCATGGGAAACTCTTACAAATATCGAACTCGTCAGCGTATTTCAGTCCAGCAGGAAATCAGGGCAAATTTGTACGTTACTATGTTTAGGACTCATGCGGGGGCAATGCAACTAATTGAAAAATATCTAAATATATTTCTAAAACCGTTGTTTGATTTATCAAAAGCAAGACAAAAGATCTCTTTACAAAACCCATTAGATTAGAAGAATTTTCTATTAGTTGTATTCTCGTCACATTTGTATTTGCCTCGCATGACTGTAGTAAGTCACGTTTTTATGTCACTCGTTGCTATAGTTCTCACTGAGTTACGTTCTCCTGGGTCACTCTTAAACTCCCCTTAAAATGAATAGCTTTAACATTGACAACACTTTGGCAATTACGTGGCTTTTCTAAGATAACCCACACTAATCATGTCAGTAGAGCGTGCAAGATACTTTCTTTTAACAAACTATCCAACATTTGTCCCTTGGGTGACGTGACAGAATAACAACAAAATAAAGTAATTTTTTTTTTTTTAAATCATTTATTTCGAGTAAGTTACACTCATATCATGGTTAGTAAAAACTTAAATTGTAGTGATGTTAGTGCTTATAATAATAATTTAGACATTATTTATTTATTTTATTTTTTTTTTCTGAATATGGTGCATGTAGCTGACTACAGCGAAACAAATACGGACAGTCCAGCCTGTCTCCTATCATCTTCATGATGGTGTTGGGGCTGGCGCGCACCCGGCGCACCAGGGATGCGGCCCTCTTGCGGATGGTTGCATAGAAGCAGTCGACCCTGGCTTCGGCGAACATCCCTGATGCGCTACAGAAACGCGGCAGCCCCATCATCACCCGGAACGCGTTATTAAACTGGACGCGGAGGGCTCCATAGGCCCGTTGCGTGTAGTCAAGCCACAGATTACACGAGTACAGTGAGGTGCAGTAAGCTCTAAAAAGTGTAAGTTTTACCTCTCTGGTACAGCGTGAAAACTTACGTGCAATCATGTTAGCCCGGACCGATAGGGCCCTCCGCTCCCGCTCCATGTCTTTATCATCTTTGAGGTCCGCCGTGACTACGTGTCCTAAATACTTGAAGGTATCCACCCGTTCGAGAACAGACCCGTTAAGTTTAATGGGTGTCACTTCACTTGTTTTGCCTCGACCGACCTCAAAGACCATGTACTTACTCTTATTCACATTATATTTTAAACCATGTGAATTGGCGTATGTCTCACACACCTCGAGCAACTTACGAATACCACCCACAGAAGCACTTAGCAGAACCATATCATCTGCGTAACTAATATTATTAATACATATGTCGTCAATATGGCATCCGATATGCATTCTGCCAAGCGCATCCAAGAGCTCATTCATATAGAGGTTGAACAGAGTGGGTGAACTTAAGCCCCCCTGCCTCACCCCGCACTCCAACCTATATGGATCGGACAGTACATTTGCCCATCTAACGCTGTTGACTTGGTTTCCATACCAGTACTTGAAGATGCTCACCAGTCCAGATGGAAGTTTAATAGCATCAAGTTTCTTCCATAAAATATCGTACGAAACCAAGTCAAAAGCCCTAGACAGGTCTAGGAAACAAGCGTATATAGGCGAGTTTTTGCCTACATAGTACTTGACAGTGTGCTTAAGCGCCAATATAGCACTTTCCGTGGATAACCCAGGCCTAAAACCAAATTGGTTATGATTTATTTCCACGTACTCGTTTAAACGCGTGTTAAGCACACTATCAAATACTTTGGCAATCACAGTTGCGAGTGATATCGGCCTATAGTTATTTACATCGGACAGGTCACCGGTTTTGTTCTTAACTATAGGCACAACTATCGTTTTCATTAAGTCGCTCGGTATATAAGAATGCGTCACACATAAATTGAACAGCATTGCTAACACTCTTCTTAAATGAGGGCCTGCATGTTGAAGGTGCTCAGCGCTGAGGCCATCATGTCCCGGAGACTTGCCACGCGACACGGTCTTTACAGCCTTATCCACCTCACGGGCAGTAAACAACGGGCACGTGACGTCAGCCTCAGCACTGCCCACCCTCGGCTCCTTCTGTCTCAAGAGAGTTCTTACAAAAAAGTGATCCTTAAAGATATTAGAGATGCACCTTGCATCGCTTTCACCGTTAACACTAACCGGCAAGCCAGACCGAAGCTTCATGTTATTAGTAGCCTTCCAAAATGTTTTAAAATCTTTATTTGAGTGATGAGATGCAATCACGTCCATTTTGATTTGATTCTGGTGATCCTGGCACCATTTTAATCTTGATTTGAAAATTTTCCGGCTCTCGATCATATGATCAAAGTAAGGACCATTTCTAGGCTTTCCCTGCAAATTCCACTCATGAAACCTCGCCCTAGCCAGCCTGTGAGCCTCACCTACATGTCTGTTCCACCCAATCAGCCTACTTTTATGTTTAGGTTTACAACCTACCCAGGTTGCGGAAGCGGCTTCCTTAAGGACAGACACTACGTTACAATATAATACATTTATAATTTCTTTATGACTAGGTATATTACAATAGGCATCAGCACATGTTGCGAATTCTGAAGGAAAATCAATAGTTTTTAAGTTAATATGACATTGCTCAGTGTAATCAGTAACCTGCTTGCCTGACCTACTGCCCCACAATACAGACTGATCAAGGAAACCGCTGACATGATTTAGTCTGCGTGTTAATATATTAATATCTATGTTGAGTACAATGGGGAAATGGTCAGACCACGTGACACTATAATCTACGTACACATTTCGAACAGATAGTAATGCAGACTGCGTTACCACAAAATGGTCTAACCAGCGCCTACACTTATGAGCGTCGCTAATATACGTGTAAGTGTCAGACGAAACACCTAGCATATCTATATCAACACAACACCAGTCCTGTTCACAACAATAGCTTAATAATTCGTTATAAAAAGGTTCGGTCGGATGAGCGTTAAAGTCCCCCATTAAATATACTGACTCTAAACTGTAATCACTAATGATAGCACTCACCGCGCTCAGACAATCCGTGAATTCGGGTAGGTTTACCGTACAATCCGTTGGCATATACACATTAATCACTAAAAAAGGTCTATCACTTGTGACTACTTTAATGGCACACACACGAGGATTATCGCACTTTATTACAATGACTTCGGTAAACATCGCGCTCCTCCAGAGTATGCCTACACCGCCGTGTGGACGTCCGCGTACGATCCCCGCCGTGGTATCAATTGCGGAGGTCCCCGTAGAACAAAAGTTGTTATCTATTGTGTTTAGGTATGGGATCTCATCCGGATACAACCATGTCTCTTGTATACCAATAATATCCGATGTCTTACATAACTGCCTAATACTATCGACGGAGCGTTTCACGTTCTTACAGTTATAACTCGTTATAGTACACTTACTATGCTGTTTAAAAGTATTAGACATTATTTATGTAAACTGATTATGTGCCGATATCAGAGGTCCCTCCGATCGATTTTTATACTTGAAATTGACAAATTTCCGGAATATAATACCTTTAGGCCATATCTTCTTATCTAGGAACAGAGGCAATTTATTCTCAGATACAAAAAACTTGTACGACTTATGGTTGACTTTCTTTTTAATTTCGATCTTTTCCAAGATAACGATCTCGTTAGTTTTCTCACTAATATACGTAACAATATCATTTTCATTCGTGTCCGTGTGTATGTTCGAGATAAACACAGGAACTTTCCGTTCCGCCGCTTTAAACCCGCACCCAATTTCGGTTGCTGTACCTATTTGCCCTTTATACCGATTATTTGACCTTTTCTTTCGGTAACTTACAGTCTGCCACTCTTGCTCATTCTCATTTTCGCGCATATTTACTTCCGTCGTGGATTTAACCGTAATGTTGTCATCAGTTATCACGCGGGTCGGCACAGGTGGCACGCTCAGCTGTTCGGAGCGATGAGTCACCTGTTTTACCGTAACGTTCGACTCGAGCTGCGTATTACTTTTCTGCGCGGTAGACTGTCTACCCTCAGTCACAATTGAACGATACTGTATATTATTTTTGTCTTTAGCTGGAGATAAAGATACAGTATCGGATTCTGTATTTAATGTCGAGTTTTGATCATTTGTTAGCCCGATTGGGCCGCTATCCATGCACCAGGCTCCTCTTCTGGTATTGACGTGACATATCGACGATAATCGTGCTGGTGCAATATTGCTCATTTGCTGAAACTCGCCTTTAAAGTTATCAAAATCGTTTACAGTAACAAAAGTCGATTTAATTGTGTTCACCTCATCTCGAAGCCGCGCTAGGTCCTTGACTATCTTACTGCAGTCGAAATGATCTAGATTCAGAGGTGGTAATTTATCCAGATTCCGCGCAACGAACACTGGTAAACCTTCGTCGGTTGTTCTAAAGATACGAATAATATCTTTAAGATTCCGGTCATTTTTCCCATCCCCTTTCCTCTGAGTACACTGTTGCGAGGGAAGCGCTCCGAATAGTAACGCTTTCGAAGTTTCAACTTCTTTTTCAGAAAAAGACTATGTACATAAAATGAGCAGCGTATCTTCATCAACACACGAGACTTTATTTTGAATGAACGCTAACATCTCGTCAATCACTATGTTACACTCGTTACACTTAAGAGTATTCGACATAATTTCGACAGTATTTGCCGGTCGCGTAAAAGCATGCATCATCGCTGAGCGCACGCGCGAGACTGAATTGACCCGTAGACATATTTTTTCCATGGACCCCTCATTTTATATTTACATTTATTTCAACTGCCTTCATAGCGCCGTTAGTAGTGATCCTAACCTCGATCCTTCAAATCCTAGAGGCTCGAATCCCGGTTCGAGCATTTCGTGAACAAATTTTATGGTAAATTCTCTTAAAATACCTGGTGAGGAAATAGCCTATCTCCAGGCGGGAGTGGCGCTTGCAGTCTTCGGGCATGGAGGAGAGGGTCTTCATGATGAGTGGCAGGGAGCCTGCTAGGACATCCGTGGGGAGGACTTTGGTATACACCTGGTGAGAGAATTAAGAATGCTGTGTATAACAAGGGACATAAAAAACACGACTATCGTTTAAGGGTGAATCAACTTTTTTCTGTCTGTTATTGCCATGGTTACGGTCGCCTGAGTCACGCTGGTTTTATGCAAAATTATGCTACTTAAATTAGGCAAACATGCAAGTAGTGCCTGTCTGTAGGTGGCCCATTAAGGAAAGGGCTTATTAACACCAAGAAAATGTATGTTTGCATAGTTTAAGTAGCATAATTTTGCATAAAACCAGCGTGACTCAGGCGACCGTAACCATGGCAATAACAGACAGAAAAAAGTTGATTTACCCTTAAAGACGTTTAAACATAAATATTATTATAATCAAAGTGGATAAAAAATAAGTGCTGTAATAAAAAGTACTGTCAGTCCTGTGAGCTTTCGGGATTCCGAATAGATCCCCTAGGAGATTCCGTCATTGCGTTGGTAATTCTTTGATTTCACTGACCATTATTTGATGACTGATGATGGACAGCAGCGTCATCATAGTGGACACATTATTGCAATCACCAAATCATTATGGAGATTCCTCCTAATGCGTCTATACGCATATTTAATAGAAGAGGCCCACGTCCAGCAGGGGACTGAGATTAGCTGATGATGTTGGTAATTACTCTGCCTGCGAAACTGGAGGTTCACGGTTCGAATCCCGCTAAGGGTGTCTCTTTGTATAATCACAAACAGCTCCAGAGACAGGCTCTCGGATGATGGCAAGACCGTGTCAGGATTGGAACCCACCTTCAAGAAGCATAAGGCAGCAGCGACCTCTCGACTCCTGGACATGATTGGACCAGTTTCAAAGACATGTTCTTAGAGAGCAGGTATTACTGATAAGTGTGACCTCGTCAGGACTCGAACCCACCTTCCAGAAGCACAAGGCAGTAGCGACCTCTCGACTCCTGGACATGATCTGGACCAGTCCCAAAGACATGTCCTAAGACAGCTGGTATGACTGACAAATGTGACCGCGTCAGGACTCGAACCCACCTTCAAGACGCTCAAGGCAGCAGCGACCTCTCGACTCCTGGACATGATCTAGACCAGTTCCAAAAACATGTCCTTAGAGACCTGCTATTACTGTCAAGTGTGACCGCGTCAGGACTCGAACCCACCTTCAAAAAGCTCAAAGCCGCGGCTGCCACCTCCCGATTGCCAGACATAATCTGCGCCGCAGCAGTCTCCAGCAATTGCTGGACCAGCTCCAAAGACATGTCCTCAGAGAGATGGTAGACCGTGGTGCTTACTGAAATTGTTCTAGAAACATCTGGGAAAGCTCAAAAGGACTGAAACCCACCTTGAGCGTCTTTCAAGGCAGCAGTGACCTCTCAACTCCTGGACATGATCTAGACCAGTTCCAAAAACATGTCCTTAAAGACCTGCTATTACTGTCAAGTGTGACCACGTCAGGACTCGAACCCACCTTCAAAAAGCTCAAAGCCGCAGCTGCCACCTCCCGATTGCCAGACATAATCTGCGCCGCAGCAGTCTCCAGCAATTGCTGGACCAGTTCCAAAGACATGTCCTCAGAGAGATGGTAGAGTGCTGATGCTAGAGCGCGTAGAGTGGCGCTGGCTATGCGAGGAACTGGGGCGGAGATACCGGTCAGGATTTCAACCCACCTTTAACAAGGACAAGGCAGCAGCGACCTAACTCCTGGACATGATCTAGACCAGTTCCAAGGAGTCCTTAGAGTGCTGGTATTACTGACAAGTGTGACCGCGTCAGGACTCGAACCCACCTTCAAGAAGCACAAGGCAGCGATCCCTTGATTCCTGGACGTGATTGGACCAGTTCCAAAGAGATGTCCTAAGACAGCTGCTATGACTGACAACTGTGACCGCGTCAGGACTCGAACCCACCTTCAAGAACGTCAAGGCAGCAGCGACCTCTCGACTCCTGGACATGATCTAGCTAGACTAGCTCCAAAGACATGCCCATAGAGAGCTGGTATGACTGACGCTGTGACCGCGTCAGGACTCGAACCCACCTTCAAGAAGCACCAGGTACCAGCGACCTCTCGACTCCTGGAGATGATCAAGACCAGTTCCAAAGAGTCCTTAGAGAGCTGGTATTACTGACAAGTGTGACCGCGTCAGGACTCGAACCCACCTTAAAGAAGCTCAAGGCAGCGATCCCTTGATTCCTGGACGTGATTGAATCCCGATTGCCAGGCATATGCGCTGCCTACTCTGAGGAGTTAAGATGGATTGCCTCTATCTATGCCAGTAATTTCACCGGCTATCTTACCTCCAAACCGAAACACAGCAGTGCAAACTCTGCTTTAGCAGTAGGTTAACGGGTAAGACGGTGGTAGCAAGCCCTTTTGAAAAGACTCATCAAGTGTAACCTCGTCAGGATTCGAACCCACCTTCAAAAAGCTCAAAGCCGCAGCTGCCACCTCCCGATTGCCAGACATGATCTGCGCCGCAGCAGTCTCCAGCAATTGCTGAACCAGTTCCAAAGACGTCCTCAGAGAGATGGTAGACCGTGGTGCTTACTGGACTTGTTCTAGAAACATCTGGGAAAGCTCAAAAGGACTCGAACCCACGTTCGAACCCTTGAGCGTCTTTCAAGGCAGCAGCTACCTCTCGACTTCTGGACATGATCTAGACCAGTTCCAAAAACATGTTCTTAGAGACCTGCTATTACTGTCAGGTGTGACCGCGTCAGGACTCGAACCCACCTTCAAAAAGCTCAAAGCAGCAGCTGCCACCTCCCGATTGCCAGACATGATCTGCGCCGCAGCAGTCTCCAGCAATTGCTGGACCAGTTCCAAAGACATGTCCTCAGAGAGAAGGTAGACCGTGGTGCTTACTGAAATTGTTCTCGACTCCTGGACATGATCTGGACCAGTTCCAAAGAGTAACACTAGACAGTAATAGCAGGTCTCTAAGGACACCGCCACAGGACCGCGTCAGGACTCGAACCCACCTTCAAGACGCTCCAGGCAGCAGCGTTCTCTCGACTCCTGGAGATGATCTAGACCAGTTCCAAAGACATGTCCTCAGACAGTTAGTATGACTGACAAGTGAGGAGTGTCTTTTCAAAAGAGCTTTTTTCCACTTTCCAACAAGGGTTACTTTTCTGTTTTCACAAGAGAAATAATCTCTATTGACAAAGTGGAAATAACCCCTTTGAAAACACTCCTCAAGTGTCACCGCGTCAGGACTCGAACCCACCTTCAAAAAGCTCAAAGCCGCAGCTGCCACCTCCCGATTGCCAGACATGATCTGCGCCGCAGCAGTCTCCAACAATTGCTGGACCAGTTCCAAAGACATGTCCTCAGAGAGATGGTAGAGTGCTGACGCTAGAGCGCGGAGAGTGGCGCTGGCTATGCGAGGAACTGGGGCGGATATACCGGTCAGGATTTGAACCCACCTATAACAAGGACAAGGCAGCAGCGACCTAACTCCTGGACATGATCTAGACCAGTTCCAAGGAGTCCTTAGAGAGCTGGTATTACTTACAAGTGTGACCGCGTCAGGACTCGAACCCACCTTAAAGAAGCTCAAGGCAGCGATCCCTTGATTTCTGGACGTGATTGGACCAGTTCCAAAGACATGTCCTAAGACAGCTGGTATGACTGACGCTGTGACCGCGTCAGGACTCGAACCCACCTTCAAGAAGCACCAGGTACCAGCGACCTCTCGAATTCTGGACATGATATAGACCAGTTCCAAAGACATGTCCTCAGAGAGATGGTAGACCGTGGTGTTTACTGGACTTGTTCTAGAAACATCTGGGAAAGCTCAAAAGGACTGGAACCCACCTTGAGCGTCTTTCAAGGCAGCAGCTACCTCTCGACCTCTGGACATAATCTAGACCAGTTTCAAAGAGTCCTTAGAGAGCTGGTATTACTGACAATTTTGACCACGTCAGGACTCGAACCCACTTTAAACTCTTTAAAGAAGCTCAAGGCAGCGATCCCTTGATTCCTGGACGTGATTGGACCAGTTCCAAAGACATGTCCTAAGACAGCTGGTATGACTGACGACTGTGACTGCGTCAGGACTCGAACCCACCTTCCAGAAGCACAATGCAGCAGCGACCTCTCTACTCCTGGGCATGATCTAGACCAGTTCCAAAAACATGTCCTTAAAGACCTGCTATTACTGTCAAGTGAGACCGCGTCAGGACTCGAACCCACCTTCAAAAAGCTCAAAGCCGCAGCTGCCACCTCCCGATTGCCAGACATGATCTGCGCCGCAGCAGTCTCAACAGCTGCTGGACCAGTTCCAAAGACATATCTTCAGAGAGATGGTAGACCGTGGTGTTTACTGGACTTGTTCTAGAAACATCTGGGAAAGCTCAAAAGGACTGGAACCCACCTTGAGCGTCTTTCAACGCAGCAGCGACCTCTCGACTCCTGGACATGATCTAGACTAGTCCCAAAGAGTAATAGCAGGTCTCTAAAGACATGTCTTTAGAGACCTGCTAATACTGTCAAGTGTGACCGCGTCAGGACTCGAACCCACCTTCAAAAAGCTCAAAGCCGCGGCTGCCACCTCCCGATTGCCAGACATGATCTGCGCCGCAGCAGTCTCCAGCAATTGCTGGACCAGTTCCAAAGACATGTCCTCAGAGAGATGGTAGACCGTGGTGCTTACTGGACTTGTTCTAGAAACATCTGGAAAAGCTCAAAAGGACTCGATCCCACCTTGAGCGTCTTTCAAGGCAGCAGCTACCTCTCGACTTCTGGACATGATCTAGACCAGTTTCAAAAACATGTCCTTAAATACCTGCTATTACTGTCAAGTGTGACCGCGTCAGGACTCAAACCCACCTTCAAAAAGCTCAAAGCCGCGGCTGCCACCTCCCGATTGCCAGACATGATCTGCGCCGCAGCAGTCTCCAACAATTGCTGGACCAGTTCCAAAGACATGTCCTCAGAGAGATGGTAGACCGTGGTGCTTACTGGACTTGTTCTAGAAACATCTGGGAAAGCTCAAAAGGACTCGAACCCACCTTGAGCGTCTTTCAAGGCAGCAGCGACCTCTCGACTCCTGGACATGATCTAGACCAGTTCCAAAGAGTAACACTAGACAGTAATAGCAGGTCTCTAAGGACACCACCACAGGACCGCGTCAGGAATCGAACCCACCTTCAAAAAGCTCAAAGCCGCGGCTGCCACCTCCCGATTGCCAGACATAATCTGCGCCGCAGCAGTCTCCAGCAATTGCTGGACCAGTTCCAAAGACATGTCCTCAGAGAGATGGTAGACCGTGGTGCTTACTGGACTTGTTCTAGAAACATCTGGGAAAGCTCAAAAGGACTGGAACCCAGCTTGAGCGTCTTTCAAGACAGCAGCGACCTCTCGACTCCTGGACATGATCTAGACCAGTTCCAAAGAGTAACACTAGACAGTAATAGCAGGTCTCTAAGGACACCGCCACAAGATCGCGTCAGGACTCGAACCCACCTTCAAGAAGGTCAAGGCAGAAGCGACCTCTCGACTCCTGGACATGATCTAGACTAGTTCCAAAGACATGTCCTCAGTCAGCTGGTATGACTGACAAGTGAGGAGTGTCTTCAAAAGGGCTTATTTCCACTTTCCAACAAGGGTTATTTTTCTATGTTTTCACAAGAGAAATAATCTCTATTGACAAAGTGGAAATAAGCCTTTTTGAAAAGACACTCTTCAAGTGTGACCTCGTCAGGACTCGAACCCACCTTCAAAAAGCTCAAAGCCGCGGCTGCCACCTCCCGATTGCCGGACATGATCTGCGCCGCAGCAGTCTCCAGCAATTGCTGGACCAGTTCCAAAGACATGTCCTCAGAGAGATGATAGACCGTGGTGCTTACTGGACTTGTTCTAGAAACATCTGGGAAAGCTCAAAAGGACTTGAACACACGTTGAGCGTCTTTCAAGGCAGTAGCGACCTCTCGACTCCTAGACATGATCTAGACCAGTTTCAAAGAGTAATAGCAGGTCTCTAAGGGCATATCCTTAGAGACCTGCTATTACTGTCAAGTGTGACCGCGTCAGGACTCGAACCCACCTTCAAAAAGCTCAAAGCCGCGGCTGCCACCTCCCGATTGCCAGACATAATCTGCGCCGCAGCAGTCTCCAGCAATTGCTGGACCAGTTCCAAAGACATGTCCTCAGAGAGATGGTAGAGTGCTGATGCTAGAGCACGGAGAGTGGCGCTGGCTATGCGAGGAACTGGGGCGGAGATACCGGTCAGGATCAGGTCGATGAAGCTTTGTAAACCTGGTGGAGAAAGATTTTAGATTAGCAAAATTTTGTTGCATTATTTTTTAAGTTTATACTTGTTAGGTAATAAGCTAAGTTATGTTCATATATCGTCGAGTTAAAGGCAGAACCAACTATTTCCTTGAAGTTTTGACAAATCGTATTTTAGGCCAATGACATAGAATAGTATTTGCTAAAAGATGTTTTACCGGAATAGTTGGTTTTGCCTTTAAACCGGCGATATGTAAGTAATAAAGTAATAAAATATGTATTAGTGTTTAATTATTGTGGCAATAAAAATTTTGAAGTTTGCTTTTTGAACCATTTGACGGCTAAGAGGAGAAACGATATGTTGACCCTCACGCCAGGCAATCGTGATTTTTAAGCGGGATTGAACATTATGGCGTCCCATATGAGTTAAATAAATATCTTGGGACATTACACACAAATCGACCTAGTCCCACGGTAAGCTCAATTAAGGCTTGTGATGTGGGTAGAATCTTTTATAGAATGAATTTCTAATGACTTTCACTACTGTTTACTATGAAATTATTTTTACTTCTTATTATGTAAGTAACATGTAAGCGATTTGGTGTAATACTATGTGAATAAATAAATACATTGAACTTTTTTTTTCACGCATAGGTGCGCGTAATGGCTCTCTTCCGATTAGCCAGTGTCAAGTTGTTTCGTAGTTTCATCATAACGCGTTGTTACAATAATAAATTGCTAATCCTGTTACAAATTTATAATTTGATTTTATTAATTGTACAGTGGGAGCCTAAGACGTTAAAAATATCTTTGCTGTTAACCGGGTCCATTTGGATTAGATTACGAATATGAGTGAACTGGATGACCGAACTGCTGAGACTGTAGAGTATTATGAGTACCAACCTCCTTCCTGAGTCCTTCAAAACGTCCCCAATACAATTGATAAGGTTGAAAGCACACTGGCGGCATTTGGAGTTAATGTATCTCGTGGATATCACGGATTCTGCTATAACCCTCTTTACGATTTCATTTTAGATTTAACAAGTAATATAAATGACTGTATTTTGAGTATTTACCTCCTTCCTGAGTTTTCAAAACGTCGCCAATACAATTGATAAGGTTGAAAGCACACTGGCTCCATTTGGAGTTGAAGTTTCTCGTGGATATCATGGATTCTGTTATAACCCTCTTTACTATTTCATTTTAGATGTAACAAGTAATAGAAATGACTGTATTTTGAGTATTTACCTCCTTCCTGAGTCTTCAAAACGTCCCCAATACAATTGATAAGGTTGAAGGCACACTGGCGGCATTTGGAATTGATGTCTCTCGTGCATATCACGGATTCCGCTATGGCACTCTTTATTAGCTTGCTTTCCGCTGTGAGACCGGGCGATGAGGTGATTAGGTGCTCTATGCATCTGGGAATAGAGGGCAGAATGGCTTGAACAAACCGTCCAAGCAAAATTTCAGGATAAATGAAATAATGACGCATTGTTTAAAAAAAAAAACAACTTTATAAGTACTCAATAATAGTCAAGTTGAGTATGTGAAACATACTAGTACATTCCACTTCCCCCAGAATATTTTTTTCTGATTTTAAATGTTTGAAGTGTTTCACTTTCCCAACTTGACTTGACTATACACCGTGTTTTCTTTTAATTCCGTTAAATTCAACAGGCTGCTTGGTACGTTATTTGGAGCTACCTGGTATACATATAGCTATTGGTCGAACTTAGAAAATTTTATTTTTCGTTTTCATACATAATAAATGAAAAGGTAAGTGTGGGAGAACCTTAGAATAACAAAAAGGTTAATTTCAGGTGACTGACGGCACATGTCAAAATAAGTAGCATTAGAATGTAATAAAGGTTGCAATACACTTGTTCAGTCTTTAACCTTATTTTTTTTATAACTCAATAACAGTAAGAGTTAAGATACTAGTTTCTTATAGAAATTGGTTATTTTTGACCTAAATAAGCTTCCCTTTAATTTAACGGAAATCAATAAAAACGCGGTGTATACACATTTTAATTTGAAGGACTGAGCAGAAAATCGTCTTATTCGCGCGAGGGTGTCGTAGAACCACATGATATAGAAAGGTTGTCTAGGTTATTTGGAGATTAAGATAAAAGATATAATACTCGTATTTTACAAATTATGGTTTCTCTGGGTCTGTACTTCTTATCAAAATGTATGAATGGCTTAACATAGAGAGTTTCTTGATTTTTTTTTCTAGGAAAAGGCTCTTAGTTAGCAAACAAATGGACAATGAACGAGTCGGTTTTAAGCAAAAAGAAGTGCTACAGAAATTTGGGGACGCGATGCAACTAGCACTGGACTTATTATTGTTTTTGCGACATAGGTATGTATTCTACTCTGTACGTTTATATATCTTACCTTAATCTCGCAGCTTTACTGCTATCCGCGACCTTACTCAACGAATTCATCAATAACTTCTTAATCTTCTTATTGTTCGTCTTCAAAAACTCCTTACAACTCTCATTATCACTCTTAAAAATCTCTTCTAGTATCCTATAAGCCTTCTTATGCTCCATTTCTATCAATTTTACCTTTTCTTTATATCTCAAAGTAGTTTTTTTCTCTGTATCTTCTTCCATAGCTTCTATTTTTTGCTTTTTCGCTTTTTTATGTTTTTTAGGGTTTTCTAAAACAGTCTCGCATAGTGGGAACACCCATTTCTCGAATAGTTGTGCTATTTGGTCGCCAGTTTGATACAGGACGAGTAAGCGGGTTATATCTAAAATGGATTCCCGTTGGAAATGGTTGTCGGCCGATGTTTCAATTTGGTGAAGGGCGTTCTTGAAGAGCTCTTCGCGTAGTGATTGGTCGCTTATTGTTAGGTATACCTAAAATTCATTAAGAGTTAATATAAAATAACTTATTACTAAACTTTGCCTGTTGTTATTAACATACAACAATTGGGATAATTCCGGAAGTAGTGTAATGCCGAAAATACTGTTATTTTAAAAATACTGTTGGAAGATCACTCGTAATTACAGGGTCTTAAGTGTCAACTTTCGAAATTATCCGACGTTTTTTGACATTCAGATCACCCCATAATCACCGTAATTTTTCATAGGTGACAGGATTCTTCCATAGCCTAGGTATATTTATGCAATAAATATACAGGATAACTTAAAAAGTGCGTTACCAGAGTGGCATTGGGACGCAGAATAAGCCCCTTGAGGATTTTTTAAACTTAGTTTAAGTTTTAGAAGTAGTAGTGGTAAGTAGTGTTTGTGTTAATACTTTAAATTAATTTCGTTATGAGTGTTATGATACATAGTTAAAGTAGAATAAAAACTATCCATAAAAAAAATATAAATAAAAAAAGGAAATTGCAAATAAAAAAATCTCACAAATCGCTGCCAATGGGCAGTGTGCCCAGAAAGCTGGCCGCATTGCCATGTTGTATGCTGAGCGAAATATTGACCAGCCTTCTGGTCATCGGTGGCATCTATCAGGCGTGAGGCTATATCTTATATCCGACGCGCATTGGGTCCCCAAGGTCCCAGCATTTCCACCCCAAACGCCACAAACATAGCTACTGTCGAGCATTGCATATTTACGGCGTTTGAGGTCCTCCGCTGTGGATGCAGCACGGAGTAGGATTAACTAGTACTTAGTAGTGGTTTACCCTTGAATCGCCGACAAACATTTAATCGAATATTGTTTCAAAGACAACGGTTCAAGTATTTTCATTTCATCGACAAGTCGTTCTGTCGAAGAATCGTTTCCAATAAATTTAAATCAAGGACTTTTAAATGGTACTTGATATTTTGTGTATAGCTTGTATCGAGGGTTTTTTATTTCAATTTGTTTTAAATTTAGTAATATTTATTCCGCATAATATTATTTCAATTTGTAATATTTCGTTATCGAATCTAGACGCAGTTATATCGCAGTATCTGGGTTGCAATAAAAAAAACTTCGAATCTAGAAAGACTTATTCAGAGTCCTAAACTCTCACAGATAATAGTGATGCCCTTATATCTTGGCCAATTTGTACAAGCTTACCTGAATAGTCTCCAAAGCTGCCAACCTTTGCCCCTCCGCCATACTTCCCTTAGCAGGCGACATGTAAATATTCAGCAAAATCGGCAAATAATTCTTCGCGAACCTCCCCAATTCAGCTTTATCGTCATCACTCTCCGAATTGGCAATTAATTTTCTCAACCCTTGCATTACCGGCAACCTAAACTCGGGGTTATCTTTCAAAACATTACCTAAAACTCTAGCTATCACTTTGAAACACTCTTTTATGTCTTTAGGACTGTTGCAGAAACTAGGAAATAAAGACCAGAATTGATTGCAAAGTAAATCAAAAGTGTGTGATAGAGCTATGTTATTTTCTTGAACGCATTCTCTAGCGCGCTTTCGGCAAAATGTTGCAAGCTCTAAAATCTCAGTAGCGAAGAATTTTAGGTTAGAATGTGTGATTTTTTCTTTCAAAACTGGTAGCAACCAGCTTCTATCTAAGTTTATACTGTCAGGGGAGTCTCGTAATGGTATGTGTTTGAGGACGAATTCGGGGCCTAGTGATTTAACAGCGCAACCGGTCGCATGTTCAACTTCTCGTTCGTTGTGGAAATTGTGGCTTTCGCGTCTTTCATTTAGTTTTTTGAGAAGAGGCCCGAGTATGTAGACTATGTTTTCGTTGCCGATCTGAAAATAAGGTAAGATTATAATGCACTGTATTGTTTTGTCAGCCTCCATAGCCTAGTTGGTACTGACCTTACGAAGCTGGAGGTTCCGGATTCGATTCGATCGGTCATTTGTGTATTTACAAGAAATATTTGTACCTTGGTCGTTCCTTTTTAATACGTACATATTCAAATATTTGTAACAGATAGGTATGTCACAATGTGATGGATGTCATTGTATTATTCTATTATGTTGGTATCAATCTTTAGGCTCTGGTCACGTTAAAAGGTCGCCATGGTGAGTTAATAAGCAATATGTACTAAGCGGCCTAATTCAGAACCTCTTAAGTGGCTCATCAATTAAAGTCCGTGACTGTTCTAGATAATTTAAATAACTTTTTCCTGTATTACCTCAAAGCAGACAGCTATAGTCATGATGACATGTCGAATAGCCTGGTTGAATGGATTATCCAATCCTGTGCCTATGGTTTTGATTATGCTTTCCACATGCGGCTTGTGTTTGAGGAACAGATCTGACTCTAGAGCCGGTTTCACGCAGTCTTGGAGTATCGCCTGTGGAGAGAAGTTGGTTACAGATAGGCTGCGACCATATATAACATGGACGTCTAACGCCAGCTCAAGAATGCCCCCAAAACCAATTGTTCAATTGTGCCAAGATGGGCAGGACATAGAGCTTTTCGTGAACCGCGCATATTTCGGCGCAATATCTTTGACAAATGTTTATTGAATATCGGCAATCAAAACTTTGATGGACCAATCACAACTATTTTTAAATGGCGGTTTAAGTTTTTATAGGTTGATATTGAAATTCATTACCGTGATGCATTGAAGAGGGGGTGACATTTGTCAACTAAAATTCAGGATCGTTTTTGAAAGGCAGTTTAGTGTGACGTGCGGCTTCCATGTTTTATTTGTTCGTAGTATATGAGAAACTAGCTGGTGCCTGCGACTTCGTCTGCACACATAGGCGATTTTAGCGATAAAAACTATCCTGGATGCTTAGCCAAGTTGCCAATCGCTAACGCTTAATCGTCAATTGTAAACGAAAGGCAGCTAACTGTCTTTGTCGCACTAATATGAAAGAGTGACAAAGCGAGAAAACTACGATACTACGCTACTAAACGTTAGCGATTGGTAACTTGGCTAAGGATCCTGTCCTTCCTCGGATGTCAAACTATCTCCATACCTAATTTCTATAAAAAAAATAGGTTTTAACGTGAAGAGGTAACAGACAGACAGTTACTTTCGTATAAATAGTATTATACCTATGGATAAAACAGTTGAACCTAAGACTCTCACGAGATTAGGGTGCCTAGCCAAGATGTCAATCGCTAACGGACAACCATGAATCGTGAACGAAACGCAACTGTCTTTGTTACACTAATAAGAAAGAGTGACAACAAAGAGAGAAACCTGCGCTACTGAATGTTAGCTATAGGCAACGGGGCACTCAGACATCTTGGTACACGGCAATTTTAGAGAAAACATAAAAAAAATGTATGGTGAGCAGTAGCGTCATCATAGTGGATGCACTATTGCAATCGCCAACTAGTTTGCTCAGCGTGGCGATAATAGGAGAGGCCTGAGTCCAGTAGTGGACTGAAATGCTCTGATGATGTGAACGTAAAAATTGGCCTCGTTGAAATGCAAGCTCTGATCTGAGTCTAATTTGGGACATGGGCACGCTCGATGAAAAATTCACGGCGTCAAAGGATTAATATATATACCTTGATAGCATTAGTGGAGGCAGAATTGATTTCAGGAACATCCGACTGCCATAATTCTGTGACGCAAACAGTCACGAATGCTGGCAGATTGGGTATACATAGGTTCAAATCCAGGCTGTAAATAAAGAAAAACTACCATTACGAAATTCAATTTCGAATATTCTGAAAAGAAGAAGTATAGTTGA
>JALPQI010020220.1:0-14665 GCA_025490895.1 Thaumatotibia leucotreta
ATTTGAATAGTCTTCGAAAATAAATGAAAAATGTCATGTGTGCCTACAACATTTGAAGAGTTCCCTCGATTTCTCCAGGATCCCATCATCAGATCTGGATTCGGTGACAATGCAACCAACTAGAAGGTATACCCATTCAAACGAAAAAAGAATTTTTCAAATCGGTCCACGCGTCTTTGAGTAATCGGGGAACATACATTAAAAAAAAAAAAAAGATTTCGACGAATTGTAAACCTCCTCCTTTTTGAAGTCGGTTAAAAAGAGAGTATATCTTTTATTTACACGGGAGTGCGTATCTTTTGTTCGTGTTTTTTAACCGATAGCTCGCGGTGAGACCAGTGCCTTAGGTTAGAACTGCCACCTTATTAGTAAGTCACTACTATAAGTACTATATCAATGTAAGTACGTTAGGTTAGGTTACAATTGCGACCTTATCAGCAATTGACTGTTATGACAAAGTGGTTTAGGTTAGGATACAACTGCGACCTCAGCAAGTCAGCAGTAATTCACTGCTATGGCAAAGTGGCTTCGGTTAGGTTAGGTTAGAATTGCGACCTTGTTAGATTAAATTATGCTCAATTAGTAAGTCTACAGTAGAGTAAATTGTATTTCCATTTCAACAATTATAAAGAAAAAGAAATGTATTTTCCTTTACTGTCATGGCAAAAAAACTCGACAAGAAAACGTTATGCATATCTTGCACGGGAAAGAGAGGGCTGGGAGATACTCCAACGACAAGTGAATAACTCTGTGTTGATGATGATGAAGGTGACCGTCTGTTCATTATAAGAAAAAGATTTGGGAGTTCAACCCACAGTCCCTTATATTCCAGTATGTGTGTCTATTTGTCCGTCCGTGGCTAAGCTCGGCGATCGTTAAGGTGCATGCAGGCCAAAAGAGCATTCGCTGTTCTAACCCCCAACTCTACGAAATTCGATCGCTACACGAAACGAGATTCGTTGATTTCGTAGAGTGGGGGATAGAACAGCGAATGCTCTTTTGGTCTGCATGCACCTTTAGTATCAACTAGAAAGCTTAAATGTGGCATGTACATGTATATTTTTATACCACCGACAGAACGATGAAAAAAATTAAATTTTACGGTAAGTATCTATAGAGGACACGTAAAATGATGATGTTTTATTTGCACTTTCACCTTATGGTATGTGGTGTCTTTAGGTATGTGACCTTGTCATCAAAAGCGGTTGTTTATGCAATATAGAAATAGATAAAAATCTCTTGAAAACTCCAAATAATTGTGCCAGGGAGACACTAAACTTGTTAGAATAATATTTAACATATATTATTGTGAAAACACAAATCAAATTATTTATTAACTAAATATTTTGATTTGTACTTTTTATTTTTCTCCAGTAGTCACACTACTTAATACTATATAAATTATAAATATTAAATGTCATATACCAAAGAGGGCACTCGGAGTTGATTTGACATCGATAAATGTTATGTTGGCTTTTTAGTATTATCTTGGTATGCAGTTGGGTTCCGTGTCATAAGATAGGCCTGATGATGAAATTGGACGAAGTTCGAGGGAACTCGGAGTAGGTTTGAGACAATGATATCCTACGATGACTTTATAGGATGAGCAGTTAGGTCAAATACCACAAGATAGGCCTGATGATGAACTTGGAGGAAATGCGAGGGAACTCGGAGAGGTCTTGAGATAGTTGTACGTTGTATTGGCTTTTTAGTATCCTCTTGGTGAGCAGTTAGGTCCAGTACCACAAGATGGACTTGATGATGAATTGGCTTGAGCTTGGCTTGGCTTCAGATAATAATATGCTATGTTGGCTTTTTAGGATTAGCAGTTAGGTCAAATACCACAAGATAGGCCTGATGATGAACTTCGAGTAAGTGCGAGGGAACTCGGAGTTGGTTTGAGATAATGATATGTTCTGTTGGCTTTTTAGGATCCTCTTGGTGAGCATGTGTCAAATATCACAAAATAGGCCTGATGATGAATTTGAAGTAAGTGCGAGGGAACTTGGAGTTGGTTAAGGATAATGATATGTTGTGTTGGCTTTTGAGGATTAGCATTTGGGTCAAATACCACAAGATGGGTCTGGTGATGAACTTGAAGGAAGTTCGAGGGAACTCGGAGTTGGTTTCAGATAATGATATGCTATGTTGGCTTTTTAGGATTAGCAGTTGGGTCAAATACCACAAGATAGGCCTGATGATGAAGTTGGAGGAAGTGCGAGGGAACTCGAAGCTGGTTAAAATCATCATCAATATTATCGAAGCAGATGTTAAAACTAACATGAAAATGTTTATCACAATATGTAACTATTATGTAGATGACACGTGTAACAATGATAAAATGGTGTTAAAAAAGTGATATTTCTTGGACGTGAGAAAAACAATAGTTTCCTTGGGTTGCGTTGTTCTGTTCCGTTAGAGTTGGAGATGTGCTATAATTACTTATTCTGTGGTGAAAGTGAGTCTGTTATTTATATACTAACTTAGAATTTAGTAAATGTGTATTGTACAGGTTAAAGTATATATTCATTTGTTACTTAAGTACCAACTAGTTAATCTGCCATATCTGAGGCAGCCCTGTTGCGGGATTGTGCGAGTTGCGCGTATACAAACATACCCGTACGCACACATAGGCACAGACAAATGTCAGATTTAGTTTTTGTATGCCGTATCCACCCTGTGACACAATTGTATAATTTGGCATGTAATTCAGGATAATATTTTTCCACAGCTCCATTTCGTCACAGGTTTTTTTTCTTCGTGGCATTTTTAAATCACTCGGCAATAATTATTTTGTGAAAAGAGTTATCGGTATGGTTAAATTAATCGACATCCTTTCCAATAAGCGACAATACCAAATAGCAAAATTGGCTAAGCAGGTAT
This sequence comes from Thaumatotibia leucotreta, assembly GCA_025490895.1. Taxonomy (NCBI): domain Eukaryota; kingdom Metazoa; phylum Arthropoda; class Insecta; order Lepidoptera; family Tortricidae; genus Thaumatotibia; species Thaumatotibia leucotreta. The sequence goes on from JALPQI010020220.1 coordinate 2,884, forward strand.
ACCCACTAAAGTTAAGTATGGAGGGTAGGTATTAGAAATGAGAAATAAATAATGTTGATAAATTTAAACCTTATCCCCTGATCTGTGTAGGCGTCCTGAAAGGACGTCTGTCACCAATGTAATTGAAATTTGAATTTTATTTTCAAGGTTTATTTTCCAGTAATAGGTACTTTTTTGACAGACCACATATACATATGACCACATATATATATGTGTATATATATATGTATATATACATGGGTTACTTTTTCACCAGTACAAAAAATCAACATACGTAATAGTAGTCCAAGTTACAGAATACTAGCATTTTTTGTTAGTAGGTACAAAAAAACTGAAATACCAATGTTTTAACTTATCCGCAAACCTAACAGGAAATTTGGACGCATTGCGCATTATCAATGTGCATAACTAGCAAAACACACGAACTGGCAACTATTTATTTAAAACGTCATCGCACGCGGCATGGCGGGTTGGAAAAGCGGCGGCGGTAATGTGCATCGGGTATCAACTTATCATTATGACTTGGCAAAAATATCTTACTAGATCCCAAATCCTCCGTCTTACTTGCACGGGCTTAGGACCGTCAAAATAAAGAAATTTTCTGTGTGTTAAATTTGTCGAATGTTTTAAATTATGTCGGGGAAACGTGATAAAATTACAAAGTAGTACAGAAACTTTCTTTATTGAGGCGTATTTCAAAATTTTAAATCAACTTTATCTACACAAATATCGTTAAGTGCTCTAAAATGCGTCCAGAAACAATAGACAATGACCAGCATTACCCACCATCAGAACTTGGCACATACATAAAGTTAACATTATATACGATTTTTCCGGAGGTTATGAGTTTTAAATTTGGAACAGCTGTCAGATTCAAGTGGGGTGCCTATTCTGGTATCTATAAATATTCAGCCAGTCATCAACACAATAAGTTAATTCAGTATATTTTTTAGTAACAATCGGACGATATTTTCATATCGAGTGACAAGAATAGGGACATCATTCGGTAGTCTATGATTTAAAAAAAATACAGAAATTCAAATCTGTGCCATTCCTGCCTTTTGTTTATTGCCTTACAAGTGAAAAATTGTGAAAAGTTGTAAATACTTTGTGATAATATTGATAATTATTTGATAATGAGTGGCAGTGACTTGGATAACGATATGAGCACTCCGCTGGACATACTCAATGCAGCTATGACAGCAACTAACGACCTGTTGCCGCAAAAGTCGAGAGCCAAGTATGAGAAGGCTCTGTTTCTGAACGCATCTTAGAGCACTTATGATATGTGTGTAGATAAAGTAGTGTATGCAACTATACGTAATCAGGCATTACGTACGGTTGCATAAACTACTATTATGTACAATGATTGGAATCAAAAAAACATACCTAATTAATGGAGTCCATTTCTCATGCTTATTAATTAATTTACATGAATGTTTCCTTCGATATTTCCCATCACAAGTTTTCACTTTTAAGTTCATCAAAATGCTCTTATTATTGGACTTGGGCCTCTTCAACGTATACTCGCCGTTTCACCTCACCCCACAAAAAAAGTCACACGGGGTCAAATCTGTTGACCTGGCTGGTCATAACACTGGCATTTTCCAGGCGGGGCACACTTTGTTCAGCGTTAGAGTTTACTCTATACATAAAGCATTTTATCACGCTCACATGATGCTCCAGTACATCATGAATCAAGCGCCGAGCGCCTACTTTACGTATCGAGTAAACGCTAACTTAATCGTTACTTGCCAAATCATGACACTTGCCTTTTTCTTTGGCTTGTTAATCTCACAACCATACTTATATTTATACAATCATATTTTTTCAGTTGAATATTGAAATACAGTTGAAGATTGGGAAGATACTTCAGCGGAAAGAACCTAATGAAAATGTAACGGAACACGTTTCAAGAAAATGGTATTGAACTTGGTGACAAGAAACATTCATATATTTGTAATTAAGTATAATGTTTATATACTATTTAATTTTCGACATTATTATGAGCTGTGTTTTGCCGAATAAATATTGTTACTGAATACAAGTGATGAAAGTGAGCATTTTCTACATGAGTGTCGGTGATCGAAACCGACAAGAGTTAAAGAGGTCTACATTTCAACACCAACATCAAACTATGTTATGCGAATGCATTATGCGAGAAAATATCTGCATACAGTACCAACCAGACTGTGCAGAAAAATAGGGGAGAGTGGGGTACAGTGAATAAAGGTGCACTGTGAATATTTTGCATTAGCTTTATTTATCGCTTTAATAATCCGGTATTCTTTTTTCACGAATTTGCTCATCTGTGTGATACTAATATTGGAGTAACTAAATAACGGAAGATACTTTCAATTATACCTGAAAAGTCTTGTTCTTGGTTTTTTTACCTCAAACTAGGAACTGTTCTGTGATTTTTGATTGAAGAGGTAACTTTAGTTCACTTTTTTATAATGAAAATGATTTTAAAGCTATATGTAAATTATATACTTGTGCTGGAAAATGTGTCCTCTAAGGAATAGGTGGGACAATAAGGTATCTAGAAAATTACAAATAAAAATAACACCACTACAACATTTGTAAAAAAAAGGGATCCACTGTACCCCACTCTCCTCTACTATGAAAATTCAGTCTTGCACTCGCGCAGAAAAATATCACATTCTGTGGAGTGAAGTTCAGGTAGAGTTCTTATGAAAACTGTCACCACTCTTAGTAACCTCGTATGTCACTATTGAATCGGAACTGAGATACGTACGCACTATAGGAGTATCTTAAAGTCCGTTGGCTCAACTGCTACTTTTATTCCTATGTAAAATAAGAGTGACAGCTGGTAACCACAGTTACCAAAAGCTATTGAGTGGCTATTATGGATCGAATAATCGCTGTGTCGAAAATCGTAGAAATAATGTATCCTAAAATCAAAATTAATGTTTCGATTGGACAATCGACGTATATTTGTGACCGAGATTGTCATCCCATAATCTCGGTCACAAATATACGTTGGCTCGACTGCTACCGGCTCGAATATTCGCTGGGTCGAAAAGTGTATAAACGAGACCATAATTGTAATTGGTTACCGGCGCAAACATCACACTTGTAAACAAAATGTAAAAATTGTCTCACTTGTACTCTGTTTGGTTAGGTATTTTAAAAAGGTAAAAAATCTTGCACTATCTTTTTATTGAAAAATGTATTTAAAAATCCAAACTAGGTACTTAATGAATCAAAACAATGTAAATCACTGTATTCCTTTGTTATATTACGTATATTTGGTAAAACTTATTTTCTATTTGTAGTTTTCAATAAAAAGATACTGCAAGATTGTTTACCTTTTTTTAAATATCTAACCAAACCGAGTATAGAATATAGAGCAAGAATATATTATGTATACAGGGTGTGGCCTGTAATAGGAGCAAAAAATGAAACGGTACACTAATAACCCAATAAATAGTCATAATTTAATAGTTAAAACTGAAAAAAAAATTTTTTTTCCAAAAAAAAAAACAATTTTTTTCCCGTTTCTTATGTACTTTTACTGCAGTCGACTTATACCAAAAAAATTAAATCGGTGTAACACAAAAAAAAAAAATTTTTTTGCTATACCAGTTAAAAAACCATGAGTTCAAAAAAACTTTTTAGCTCATTTAGTTTTATGTCCACTGAACTACCAATATGTTTAATCATTAATAAGGTACAATGTTGTGATACCTAGATACATCACTCATAGGTCGTAACTTTAACATACTGTTTCTCCTTAATGAATAACTTTAAAATACTGGGACCTTTTGCGAATAACTAGAGGCAGTCAGAGGAGTCTTCCATTTGATTTTTTGCTCCTGTTACAGGCCACACCCTGTATAAAAACTATAATATGTATGTGTTAACCATTCGGCAACCCATTATCTCGATTACATCGTTAATAGTAGCCCCAAACTTTGGTATTAGGTACTATTCGTCATCTATTTACTGAAGTATTCCTACATGGATATAAAACAATTTGTACATAGCACAGACGTTGATACAAGAACAGACGAGGCGATGAACTTTCGATACTCAACAGATTGAAACCTATGTTTAAGCTATGCATATACAGGGTGTTTTTTTTTCGACCGTTCAAATTCTACGTAGTGAATGTGTAGGTCATACTCACCAACTTTTACTATGGGGACAACGTCGAAATCGCGAAAAAAAAATCAGCTGTTTCATACAAATTGGCGGCATTACGCCGGCCGAAATGTATGAAACAGCTGATTTTTTTTTCGCGATTTCGACTTTGTCCCCATAGTAAAAGTTGGTCAGTATGACCTACACATTCACTACGTAGAATTTGAACGGTCGAAAAAAAAACACCCTGTATTTAGGCCACCAATATTTAAATTTTGCGAATATTAGTTCTCAGCAGAAGAGTACAGAAGAGTAGGTAGGTACTGTAGCCGTGCCATGAGCTGGAAAGTAAAGGATACGTAATTACGTAAGGTTTTACTCGATGCGTGCTACGTGCATTCTATCGTGCTCGCGCTTACAAATAGGAACGAGCGCGATGGCCTGCTCAACGTATTTAATAAAACCTAATGTTACCGATACTTGTAAAGTCATGGTACGGCTACTGTTTATTATATTTACTGTATCGTTGGCCAGTAAGTTAGGGTTTTCGATCTTTTGCAGGCAACGCTATATAGGCGTGTGGTCCAAACAGCTGTCAGATTCATAGGCACTGAACATAAAATATCGAAATTCTAATTGTATTTGGAGGTAACCGTTATAATGGCGGGACCGGATCCTGAATTCGATCGATTCATATTGCATTATTTAGTACTGAATTTGTACTATTTAGTACCTGTTGTAAAAAAAATTGTACCTCTTCTATTTCAAAGTTATATTCAATCAGTCTGGTCCCGCCATTATAACGTTATAATGGCGGAACCAAATCCTGAATTCGATCGATTCATATTGCATTATTATTATAACGTTATAACGTTAACGAGTATTGACTCGGAAACGTTTATTTATTTTAGAAAACATTATTCCTTATGTAATGGTTTTAAGAATAAATAAACCACAAAATATATAGAAAATTCAATTCGCGTATTTATTTTGACAGTTTGTTGGTCCTTACGCCATATCACCGCCCCAGTGTCAGAAAAAAATATTAAAAACCCTCACTGAGGAAGCGGCAGTGTGAACAGCCAACGATCATCTACGTATATATATAGGTATATTTGTTAATTTTACTGACATAGGATCTATATCTACTCTTTGTTTAGTGAGCGAGAAAAAAGTCGACAAATCATCCCTTACTCGCCTCCTGTGGAACCAGTAGCCGTACCATGAGCTGCCCCTGCGTTATTAACGCGGACTTACATAGGTGCTTTCTATACGGGTGGCTCGCCCCAAGACGCGATTACGGCCGGGATGGAAAGTAAGTCCGCGTTAAAAACGCAGCGGCAGCTTATGGTAAGCACACAGTGCCTGAAAGTATCCTTTCCCTCTCTAGTACGTTTTGTAGATACTAGGTTCAAGAAGTACCCACCTACCTACCTTCAAAAATTTATAATAATACATTCTGTTGCAATGCTATCAGACAAACATCTACAGCTAGGAAAACAGCCACTATCAACCATTTGACCATTGCCGTCGGCTATACTAAATAGGTGGCCAAGAAACAAATACCTACATTCCCGTGAGGTTGGAATACAGAGTCCCTCTAGAAGGTTTTTAAATGTTTCAGAGCGGTCGATAATAGTACATTGTGCATCTAGGGAGGTAAGTACAGTATCACTAACGAGAGTGTTAGAAGCCCGACGCCGTAGGCGGAAGGCTTTTGATGACTCGAGTTAGTAGGTATGCCTCTTACCGATTGTGATGCATACAATGTTTTTTTATAACACTTGCAGACAAAGAATATGTTATGAGACGAAATATTGGTATTCCCTAAGGAATTTCGCTTTTCTATTACTCCCACTGCAATATGCACAAGCAATGGCGCGCTTAGAAAGCAAATGTGATGAAAAATGTTGAAACCGCGTAAAATAGTAGGTATTAGCTACTGTAACATGCCTAGGTAGTAGGTACTTCTGAAACATGAACTAAACTCTAGGGGGTCTAACTACACTGCATCCTAATACTCCTGAAACCTCTCTGACAACGGAAATACAGCACCTTGTTTATATGGTATAAAGCATCCGAAAATTGAGCGTCCAGCTGTTCGCCTGTGTCTGGAAAATCTTCGTTGCGTTTGTATTTAAGTAAGTAATCGTACCTAACCTACTTTTAATTGATATCGGACAATCTAATTAGCATCTTATGGGATGGTAGGCGAAAATGTAGGTAAACTTAGACAGGATAACACTATCCTTACATATTATGTAATGTAAAATGTTAGTTGGAGACTAACATAGTAGGTATGTAGGCTAACATTTAGTAATATAAATGTTACTCCAACAAGGTCTAAAATCTAAATGTCCGATAAACCACTAGTACATCATCAGTATCGTAGTTGGTAATAAAGCAAGTCGGCAAATGTCCATCAGATCATTCAATTTGGTCTACTACTACGTGTCTAATGAATATATTTCTTCAATCTTCTAACTCCATAGAACTACCCAAAATACCTACACATTTTATTACTTATTATACTTGAGGCCCTAGCACATCTTGTACAACAATATTGGCAGCAATTTGTGACCTGCTCGCAACTTCTCATCTCTTTTGAATCAATGTAATCAAAAAGGGACGGGTAGCCGCGACAAGGTTCCTGTCATGCACGATATGTGCTAGTGCCGTTGATCAAGTATAATACTATGAATTTCTTAGGTCAATCTATACTCGTAATTATATTGCCACATTGTTCCTAGCGAATAGAGACCCGCTGCGGTAAATACTAGTGTTTTGGGACATAAGTAACTTTCTTGATAACTATTTTATTTACCAGTAAGTAGCTGTACCAAAAAATATAATACTCTAAAGAGTTGTACATAACGGCGACGGATAGGTATTACCCGAAGAGTACGGGAATAACTTCTTTACTACAGCTGTTGTTATATCTGTACAGTTAAAAGTAGGGATTTTAATACCAAACCAACAGTTGGTTTTGCTTCACAAATATACAATACAATATAAAGTCATTTCCTAATTGGCGCCCTCTAGTTAGAACTTAGACCATTTAGAAAAGCTGTTCTTTTAACTGGCGCCATCTAGTTTATTGATGAGTAATGATTGTACAACTGACATTGGGTACTGACGGGAGGTGTAGTAGTGTGCGTTACAGGGTAAAATTACATAATTTTCTAGTTTTTGCATTATTGCGATTTAGAAGAACAGTATTTTGTGCAGGTTGCTATCAATTTGTACATTAGATTTTTTGCTCCTTGCGCGTATCTCAAAACATGTTAACTCTGATCTTCGGTTTAGCAGAAAATTACGAAAATATGGTGTTTGTGCAATTGTAGCGCCATCTTTTAGCAGATAAGCGGCAGGGATAGGGTCGAATCCACCTTAATTTCATACATTTTTATATTAAGCCAAGAAATCATTCTACTAATTATGAACCTTACCGTGCTAAGAATAAAGTCGAAAAGTGGTAAGTAGATAACTGTTTTTTACCTGTGTCGAGTTGGTTGGTAGTAACTAGTAAGTAACCAGTTTTTCCGTTTTCCTTTAGAGGTTTAGTATCGGGAAACTTATTTTGTCTGGTCTTGTGCCACCTCGTGTAGAATGTATCGAGCCCGCCTTGTTTTTATGTGATTTGTAATATTCATTAGTATTTAACTATTTACTTATATTACACTTGTATTTACAGAGAGTAGTCGAGAATATTCAAATCTGACATCACTAAAAATGTATAAAACGTATGTATACGTTAAAATCGAGCTTTGTGGGAATTGTATGCATTGTTTATACAAGCCTAATGGCAGTAAGAATACATTAATATTTTATCACCGGGGTGGTCTTCCCATGGGTTTGGTAAGAGTCGACTAAGGGATTGAAGTGTCACTGACCATTAATTTACCTATAGAAGATTGATATAGTGGATAAAATCGCCAGACGCATGCAGATCCTGTGTCATAAAAGTGATGGATATATTATATGTAATATATGTAGTTGATCGCTATGCATTCACATTGCCAGCAAGTAGAATTTTTAAAAGAATTCACTCGACCACTCGCTCACTTGCAAAAAAACTCCCCAATCGCTACTCATTGCATTTTCAACTTGAATTATTTGTTATTTCATTATACGTTTTTTTGTGATTACAATTACACACAGGTAGTGTACATACTCGTAAATGGGCCAATACGGTATTTTTCACAAGTCGCTCTGACACGTAAATTAAATACCGTATTGGCTTACGCTAATTTAGAGATCACCCAGTATGCTAAAGTACAGTCTGTAACATAATATATATTACATCGGAACCGCCGCGCCGCGGTGCTTAAAATATTTGGACATTTGTGATCCCCCTACGATACATCTGATTGCGACTGTACTAGAAGAATTGGTAATGGCCTTGAATTTCGAAAATGATTCATTTTGAGTATTTGGGCCAATCAACTTTTACATCGACATATTTTCTGTGTCCTGCGTTACTTTTCATGAACTTACAGGTGTAAGTCAATTAATACTATACACATATTTATGATATTTACAATGAAAAACCGCTGGAACCAAAATGTATCGATTTGAATTTGTGTGAGGCCTAACGCATGTACAAGTTATAAGCATTTTTTCTAGCAAACTTAATGAAATTGTCGTTACGGGACAAAATAGCCTCGATCGAAAAGTTGATTGGCCCATTTGTCACTTCAAGGTAGGCGTCATCCAGGGTTAGGCAAATGGTAATTCGATTACTTCTTCTGATTACTATTACTATACTTTGTAATCTAGATTCCAAAGTACACATACAAATGTAATTTGCTGAATAATAGAAGTAATTCGATTCGTTTTTGCCCAACTCTGTTGAACGGTTTGATTTTATAATAACTACATAAATAAATGGGATGTATATAATATGTAAAAGGAATCCAACGCACACGATTTTTTCGTTAATTCAAAATAAACAAGCCAATCTTTAAAACGACAAATTGGTTCCGTATTGCATAACTACGTCCAATGTCATGAGAAATTATGCTTATCATAGTATAGATGCTTAGTTAACAACAGTGGCAGGATATAAGTTAAGCTAATAATTTATAATACGCATGATGACTGACAAGTCAAATCAGCATTTTTTTTCGAACTGTTAAAACGATCACCACTATGGAATTTTATATGAAATACTCAAAAGTGACGTCACGTATGAGTACTACCAAATGACCTACTCTTTTAAGTTCTTTTCAACTTATTAAATAGAAGTTCTGTACAAAAATTACTGCAATCTACATGATAGTAATAATTTCTTCGTGTATTATGTCGTGCATAATGTTAAATAATTTATTTTAACTACAGTCATCATCCCTATTATGGTCATTTACATTATTGGGATATTTTCCATGTAAATCCAAATTATTGACCACTCGATATTTCGGCACTGTTACTAATACTATCGCATGCTTCGCCATGTGGTGACGGCAGTTAGAATACATTTGTCACCACCCCCAACTCCTCCTGCGGGTGTCGCAAGAGTCGACTAAGGGATTGAAGTGTCACTGACCATTCTACAAGATTGATGATGGGCAGCAGCGTCATCATAGTGGACACATTACTGCGATCGCCAATCCGCTTGCCCAGCGTGGCGATTATGGGCATTTACCTCCTAATGCGTTTATACGCAGTCAATAGGAGAGGCCTACGTTCAGCAGTGGACTATCATAGGCTGATGATGATGATGATGATGACTAATGCTATCTTCGCGGAGTCAGGTTAGGTTAGGCTAAAATCGTTGGCAAAAAAACAAAACACTTCCGAAATTTTCTTTATTGAATACAGCGAAGTTAATTTGGCACTATCTCGACGACACCTTAGCATAGAAGTGGATGCACTAGCCTAGGGGCTAATGCCAGCCGTGCCCCAGTCCCAAAAGGGGCGCAGCCCCGTAATGCCCCAGGCCTATTGGGGCGGCGACGCTATGGCTGAAACAAAACATTAAGTTAATAATAATAACACTGCGATAAAAAGAAGAATACTAGCACGCTTAGCACCTCTATCGCCAACTTAAAATAAAACCTTAAACCTTAAGAGTTAAAATCATTGATATTTATTAGTACTAAACTAACGTCAGGGCCGGATTTAAGAGGTTGAGAGGCTTCGGGGCAACAAAGGAGTGGATTCCCCCCGGCCCCCAATTATTTTCCAAATAAAGTAGACAATTATTTTCAGTCAAGTTTTTCAATATTTTTTTTTTACGGAATCAAGTATACATTATTTAATTATTGAACACACATATAAATATAATCGGAAACGAGAATTATCTGAAATTAAATTTTAGCGTTAACGAACGGAATCTTCCGAGCTTTTTCGCCGAAAAATCGTTGATTATTACGCTGAAATCTAGTTTTCTGAGTAGATCACTTCCAATACTCAAAAAAAAAATACTAGTGTTTCCTAGTTGTAATTAGGTTTAGGTTTTAAATCTCTATTGTGGGGGCTGTAGCCCCGGTTGCCCCCCCCCCCCCCCCCCTAAATCCGGCCCTGACTAACGTAATAAAAAAATTCTGCCAAAGTGTTCCACGATATGTGTCAAAGACGTCAAATACTATGAAAAGTGAGGCATATTTTTTTACACTTTTTTATTTTCTACGGACGAACAGCTTCGAATTCGATAAAAAATTGTCCAAAGCGTGGACCATGGTATTTGAAATGGAGTATACTAAATGATGTCCCAAAAATAACGCAAGATTTGAATTCAGTGTCATTACTTGGTTGAATCATAAAGTACCTACATAGAATAGAAGATTTAATATCGTGAAGTACATCGGGAAAATTATTCAAAGGCTTTGCTGCGTGCTATTGCTATACTCTTTTGTTCAAACTTTCTATGAAGTTTTCACAAATGTATTTGAATAATATAAATAGCTAATTTTGCGCGACAACCGGTATAAAGATTTACCGGAATTGCCTCGACTATTATTAATACCTACTAAAAGTAATCTTCATTGCAAAAGCTTCACGTTAATAGCGCTACTTTTTTACAAATTTAATGCAATCCCAAGCTCTGTAACTGTATGACTAACTTGTTAACATTAATATACCTGATAATAGGCGCATGCGCGATAGGCGCAGCAAGGTGACCTCCATACAATCCATGCCCACCATACAACCCCAGCCCATGGCCAACTCCGCCATAGTAACCATGCGCGAGACCGCCATAACCCAGACCGCCGTAGCCCAGACCACCGTAGCCGAGACCGCCGTAGCCGAGACCGCCGTAGCCGAGACCAAGAACGCCGCGTTTCTCGTTCTTCTTCTCTTCTGCGCCGGAGACGGCAGCCGCGGCTAGCAGAAATACGCAGAGCTGTGGACGAAGTAGTTTTTAAGAAGTGACAAATCAGCGGACCTACCGCGGATTACGAAATCTTTTTTTTTTATGTTGGCACAACAAAGTGGCTCCACTCCACCTAATCGTAAGTGAAAAACAGAGCCCAAATCGCGGCGGCAACGAACAGAAGACCAGCAGTAACCTGTTAGTTGCCACCGCTTTGCTGGCCCGCTAGATGCTTCTTCACGCTTCGTTTAAAGGGTCCCAATTTATAAGTATGCGGAAACACATGTGCCGGTAAAGAATTCCACTTTCGGGAATCCGCAAATTTCGGAGATTTTTCTCTGTCACTCTAATGACGCTTTC
>JALPQI010020221.1:0-23409 GCA_025490895.1 Thaumatotibia leucotreta
ATGTATCACGTGACATTTAGTATGAAAAATGCTCACTCTCGCTGAGCACGATAAATCTACGATACGAACATTGATAATACGAATTGGGGTAAAAAAACAAGACTATCAAGACATCCGTTTGTATTGGGATTATTCCGAATGTCAAAAAGGTAATTTCGAAAGGTTACACTTAAGGTAATTATAGTAATCCAAATAACTTCTGACCGTGTTTAGTACGACTGTAACGCTTATTAAAATTGCGACTCTATCACCCAAGCAATAAAATTCGATGTTAATAGGGAAGAAAACAACCCTGCTTATAAAAAATACCTGTATTCCTTACGGTCCCCAAACGCACGTTAATTTTTTTATGCAAATAAAGTAGCATCTTGCGGTTTTCTAACAATAGACAAAGAACACGGTCAAAGTTATCTACACGAGTACTTTTTCTGTGATTTTCGGAATTACACTTCTTTCAGAGCTACCCCAAGACACCCTACCAATTTTTTGGTATGTTTTTAGTGTCAATCACGTTTTTTATGTCACTCAAAGCTATTGGTTATGTTCTCCTGGAGCACCCTTAAAATCACAGTTAAATACCAATAAAATATACAATACTTACATTTTTTTACAGTTACATGGCTTTTCCATGTTCGGTTGGGTCATCCTAGCAATGAAATATCAATACTTAGATTTTTTTTTCAATTACATGCTCATGGTGGTTCACCTACTAAACATGTTAGTAAAGCGTTCTGGATACTTCAAGCAAACTTTGCAACTTTAGTCCCCTGGGTGACGTGACAGAATAAAATAATAAAAAACTGATTGACCCATTTATTGGACGCTAATAACGGCCAAGTATTAATAAATATTTATTTAGAGAACTTGTCCTACTTTGATATAGGGTCAATCACATTTTTATTGTTGTTAATCTGTCACATCACCCAGGGGACGACATTTGAATAGTTTGCTAGAAGAAAGTTTCCTGCAAGTTCTATTATCACGATTAGTGGGTGACCCGCCTTAAAAGGGCCACATAACTGTGAAAAGTGTGAAAGTTTTGTCATATTTAAGGCCGTGATTTAATGGGTGACCCAGGAGAACGTAACCATGGCAACAAGTAACAAAAAACTGATTGACCCTATAACATTATTCTTCGAGCGTTTCAATCGCCGTGACTACGGTGACAACATTATTACGTGATTTCCGCGGGTATCACATATGAAATATATGAAAATATAATAGAATATGTGAAATGCTACCAATTTCAAAGGACTGCGATCTTTTAGTTGCAACAATTTATTACTATAAGTAAGAAAAAGCAAGTAAAAACTATTACATTTTGTGATTAAATTTACTTTTAGTCAATAGAACTATCTTTTGCCTTGACTATGGTCTTCAAATGGTAAAAAAATTTGCTCGCAGCACGTTTGTGATCCAGTGGTAGTGGTATGTGCCAGTGAAATACGATCGGTTTCTTCATTGCATATATACAAGCATGTTTAATTGCTCTCACTTTTCTCTTCAAAATAGAGCAGATAAAAAGTCCGAAACTCACTGCACTGGAAAAAACTTGTGAAATTCGGTTTTCAGCCATTTTTGGTTCTTACGAGCTTTATAAGCCGAAAAGCTCAGTCTCGTTCTTATCTTTGCGGTCTACAACCCAAATGTTTGCGTGCCTAAGACTTCAATGTGGTGTCCAAAACAAATTTCCGATAATAAGCCGCTATTACTTTGACCGTATCTAAATGTAAGTAGACAACTTTGGGGCCCTATAAATACGTATACTCAACTTTATATAACAAAAACTGTGCAGTATATTATGAACCATATTAATGGGTATGATTTAAGGTCAGAAACAATATGTAATTCCGTTAAAATCAATGAAATGGATCTGATTAACTTAGAGACACGGAAAATAATTTTGGACGAATGGTGTAAAATTAAGGGTATAACAATAAGAAAGCTCGTTAAAAATTATAAGTTCACTTCTGCAGGCATATACAAACCGATAAATAAGTTCGCCAACACTTTAACTTTAGAATATCTGCCCAAGAGTGGAAGAAAACAGGAACCATGGGACCCAGCGTTGCATAAGAAAGTAGTACGAATATTTTTACAAAATCCAACTCTTTCTGTCCAATGCTACCAAAAAAGCGAAAACTCCGTTTTTATGATACAAAAAATTTAAAAGAGACGTAATCTAAAGACATATAAAAAACAGAAACAAGCTAAAAGAGATGAAAAAAAGTCGTATCAGTTAGAAAACGGTCAAGTAAACTGTATCATCAAGTGCTGACTAAGAAAAAGCAATGTATTATCATGGACGACGAAATGTACTGCAAACTAGATTTAAAAACGACCCCTGGACCTTAGTATTGTACCATGCCCGCTGGAAAAATTCTCTCTAAACAAGATACAGCCATCAGTGTTGAAAAAATTGGTAAATAATACTCGTATGGCAAGCAATTTGTCAACGTAGCATGCGTTTCAATTTTTTTTCACCACAGGTAGTTTAAACGCTGAAGTATACCAAGAAGAGTATTTAAGAAATAAGACTGCTGCCTCTCATTAAAAAGCATAGGATGCCTACTTTGTTTTGGCCTGATTTGGCGTCATGCTATTACTCGAAAGCCACCCTTGAATGGCATAAAACAAACAAGGTTGATATGGTCGAAAAAGACATAAATCCATCCAAGTGCCCTGAAGTACCCCCAATTGAAATGTACTTGGCTTTTATGAAGCGGCAGCTTCAAAAAATGCCAGAGCTGCAACATCAGCCGACGACTTAAAAAAAAAGTGGAACAGGGTGTCAGGAAATATAGCAAATGTTGTCGTCCAAAATCGAATGAAGGACATCCAGAAGAAAATAAGATTGACGGCTAAATAGGGGTCTTATGGCAGTCTCTTTAGAACATAGTTCTAGAAAAAGTGTTATATTTTAATTTATTTTTTGTTTTATTTCAAAATATTACTTAATATTAAAGTTGTGTCACTTTTATCTTGTCTACTTACAATTCGATACGGTCCTTATCGTTCACCCTGTATTTATTTATTTTTTTATTCCAATAAGTTTTATTCTTGAGAATATGTGGGTGCAGTTTGTCCGAATACTCATTGTGTATTACTAATTGTATTTATATTTTCAGATATCACGACCACTAACTTTGAGCAGCAAGAGCATATGATTGAAGCTCAGAAGAACATTAGCAATCTGACTTACGTAAGTTTTAGTTTAAACGTATGACCATAAACAAGGAACGTACCTGGGTGAATCAACTTTTTTTTCTGTTATTGCCATGGTCACGGTCACCTGGGTCACGCTAGTTTTATGCAAAATTTTACAAATGTGCATGTAGTCCATGTTTGTAGGTAGGTCATTAACCTTTTGACCAGACGTCGAAGGAATATGCTAAGTTCCAGACGCCACGCGTACGAGATTATTCGAGGGAAATTGAACTTTGCGGCGTCCCGTGTAAGTTCTTACTGCATTGGCGTGGCTGTCGGCCAGTGCCATCGTAGTCACGACTTTCCGTTGTCTATAGCCGACTGTGGCGGTCAAATGGTTAAAGAAAGGGCGTATCAACACCATTTTGCATATAACCAGCATTCTTTAGGTAACCTCAAACATGGCAATAACAGACGAAAAAGTTTGCTGCGACTTTAAAAATTAAAACTCACTTATTTAGATATACTTCATAAACTTAAATAAAGAAGCAGGTGAATTCCACGAGAAAGTCTACTATGTCGAGAACGTGACAGCTACTTTAGAAATATATGGAGCGCGAGAATTTTCTATAAATACTAAACACCCAGTTATAAAATTAAGATACACCAGAAATTGTAATCGTAACTTTCTCAGATGTACGCGAACAACGGCGTCACGTGCCCTACATTCCGTGGAATGCACCAGCAGACGCGAGATGGCTCTTATTTTCTTTTGAGTAGCATACAAAAAATCAAAGCATTTTTTTTTTTCAGGACAAGCATATATTCTACAACAGCACGTTCATCGGCAACCTGACGTTCTTCCAAGAGCACTGGGCCAACATCACGAAGCCCAAAGCCGATGTGCACCCTGTCCTTAGCCACTCCCACCGTCGGGCCACCGTAAGTACCCATAGCCTATATTGACTTATTATTATATCGTCGGCTGACAAACAAAACTCACTATAAAAACTGTGACTACTCTTCGCAACCTTGTATTTCAGTATTGAATCTGAACTGAGATAAGAGCTGTATTTCAAGTAGGTATTTGTTAGTGAGTTTTGGTTGTCAACCGACGATATTTTAACAGACTTCAAAAACAGGTTCTCAATTCGGTTCTGATATTTGTTGTATGTATGTTACCCGATATCTCCGAGAATCGTGTACCGATTTTAATTTTGTTTGTGGTCGAACGTGTATGATCCCGAGATGGTCCCGTTGGCACCAAGTTGGGTTTGATGATGGGATCTTGGAGAAATCGAGGGATCTCTTCAAATGTTATAGGTACATGTATGGCGCTTTTGGTAATTTTCATTCATTTACAAGAATTTGCATTCAGAAAGTAGGATTTGAGGAAACAAATCGGGGACCTTGGAGAAATGGAATGAAGTCACTTTTTAATTTGGTGATTATTATTATACCACAACAAAGTGGCTCCACTCCAGCCATGTTTGATTATATTTTAAAGACAAACGGGTCTTAATCGCGTCAACAGAAATAAATTTTACTTCAACGGCCGGTAGAGGGCTAAAAGTATATTGCAATATTTTTTATATTATTTTTCCTAGTATCTACAAAAAATTACGAAGCTTTTGAGCCCTATTGCGTTTAGAATGTCCAAAAATTCTAAAGAACGCCCCACCCTAACGTTTATATGACTGCAAATACTATAGGCATATACATATCTTAATTTGTACACCTCGAAACAATCCTCGACAAATCTCCAATATCCCATAAAATAGCTTCTATAAACCTGAGTTAAGCATACATTTTTTGCAGTGTAATATTAATGACGATTCGGAAGAAGTTGATGTTGACTACCAAGTGTACTCGGGACCGCTCTACAAAGCACGAAAGTGTCTCAAGCTGAACGGAAAAGTTCGTTTTAACACTTTTTGACCGCCGTTGACGGCATGTGACTTTTTTTATAAGTTTGAGTACCTATTAAGATATCCACTCACTTGCTTCATGTAGCTTTTGTTACATGTCATCACTCTTATTTTACATAGACATAAAGTCTATCGCAAAAATCAAAGCAAGTGAGTGGGTATTGGACGTAATTTATGGTTTGATGATAATCAGTTGAAAGTAGCTCGTCTTTATATTAGCGTTATTGTTTGCAAACATGCCATTTTATTAAAAGTTATCTCCAAACTTTATTTTGGTTTACTCTTTGTATGAGATCCAATCAAAAACTCGGGTTCTTACGATCTTAGGAGAAAAAGTGTCCCAATTGGTTTAACTGTCAATGGCTGTCAAAATGATTATTTAGTTATGTTGTAGATTGACCCCCTTATTCATAAACGACACCTAACTTAGCAAGCTGCTAAGTATTGTTTGTCCCTTACGGTCTTTTAGGGGTGAATCAACTTTTTTCTGTCTGTTTTTGCCATGGTTACGGTCGCCTGAGTCACGCTAGTTTTATGAAAAATTATGTTACTTAAATTATGCAAACATGCATGTAGTGTATGTCTGTAGGTGGCCCATTAAGGAAAGGGCTTAGTAACACCAGAAAAATGTTTGTTTGCATAGTTTAAGTAGCATAATTTTGCATAAAACCAGCGTGACTCAGGCGACCGTAACCATGACAATAACAGACAGAAAAAAGTTGATTCACTCGTAGACATATTGATAAGACCGTATAAGGGGGTAAGTCTTTAGTTTGTCATACCTCTTTAGGATTTGTATAGCTTTATTTTAAAGTAACAGTTAAGTAAATAGTAGAATTGTAATCTAATTTAGTTAAGCATTTGAAATAGTAACGAAATAAACAAAAATAAAAATTTAGTTTAGTTTTTAGGATTTAAGTAGTTTCTGAGAGTTATCAACTTATGTTAGGGCATATTGCATTTCCATCAAGCAGAGTAGTTGTATAATAATGTATAAATAATATCGTCGGTTGAAAGCCAAAACTCACTAAAGTAGAAGCATCGTAAGAAGTCGTTTTTGACAGCTCACAATAGTGTTGTGAAACGCTCGATTTTACCGTCGTAAAATTTTCAGTCAAGTGCGAAAGTGCGTTAGATCTGGTACTTGCCATTAAAAAAATATATATATAAAAAGTGTTAGGTAATCCGAACTAAAAAAGTGTTTGGTAATCTTACTTAGAATCATTAGGAGGCAGCGAAACTTTGGTGCCAGTGACGTCATACTGACGTAAAGTCGCATTTAGGTAGGATGTAGGATGTTTTATAGGACGGATAGGACGTGACCTCTATAAGCAAAATTCATAGCATCCACAACCTCTGTTAGCGAGAGATAGTAACTATATCCAATCAAGAAGAAGCATAAACAGTGTCCAAAATTAAAAATCAAGGGTCAACAATTAATAGCAGTAGGTAATCGGTGTCCAAATGTAATGCCAGGTCAAATAGTATCGGAGTCTGACATACAATATACGTAGGTAGTTACACTTGGTAGTAATGTCAATGCAGAACTGACAGTGGTTGAGACCATGAGCTTGGACGCGAGTTTGCGATCCACTCCCAACACACGTTGGTAAACTTGCGTGCTAGCTTAGAGTGCAATGTAGGTATGCCAAATAGAGAAATGCCGTATATACCTACAGTATATAAAGTCACTAAAACCATTTATTAAAATCAGAGCACATCTAGATGATAACGTTGTGGTAGAACATATTGCGAAAGTACAAATTAAATTATTTATTAACTAAAATATTTTGATTTGTACTTTTAATTTTTCTCCAGTAGTCACACTACTTAATACTATATAAATTATAAATATTAGATGTCATATACCAAAGAAAAACGACCAAGATCACCTATGTCCGAGGTGGGGATCGAACCCACGTACTCAGCTTTCGCGTCTGATGCCTGTACCCCTCGGCAACTCGGTCTTAGCAACCACCGGTCAAATTTCTCGGGTATATGCAATCCCTTATAAGGCTAGGCGCCTTTGACCAATCTCTGAGGGTAAGCAATACATGGTACATAAATTATTATTCTACGAAAAATAAAATTATACGTGGTTTTATAACAAGTTTGACATTTATTTGGTTGTCAAGTTCAACACAGTCTGTAAAGCCGCGTATCCACCGGGCACACGGGCTCGCGAGGACCTGTCGAAACCATAACAAACTATTAGAAAATATGTGCGTACCTACTATTATAGCAATTATTCGTACCTCCATAAAAAAATTCTTTCGATTGACGTATCGGTAAATTGCAGCAACAGTAGTAACATCACTATTCCGTACAGGCAACAATGAAGTTTGACATTTGCTCCATTATACTAACCTGTGAACATTTACAGAACTTCATGTGCAAACAAACGTCAAAAACGACTTCTTACGATGCCTCTACTTTAAGTGGGTATTTCTTATTCAGTTTGACAGGTGTGTCACGACCATGTACAGTCAAGTGCAAAAATAAGTATTGAAAGAATCCGCTCATAAATATGTTACGACGTTCTTATTACACAGAGTTAGAGTGCACTAGGACATGTTTTTGAATATTTTTGTGTACACCTTATTTTGTCTTTGACTGTACAAAAGTAAAGGGTTTCCAAGTAGTCCAACATTTTCATACTTCTTTGTGAAGTAGCCCCTGCGTCGAGCTCTGTTCTTAAATAATTAGACCCCGGATTGTTGTGGGGGTGACGTCACAATAGGGTGGTTTGGGGAGTAAATGGAATGGTAGAACAAAATGATACGTAAATTATAAGATAAGATAAAAATATATATTATTTTACTAGAGAAAAACATAATTTCATTTACTATATGTAATCGAATGAATTTTAATAAAATCACAATATTTTTTTTCCAGTGAATTTATATATTTTTTTTAATATTAATTTTACTAGTTTTCGACAAAAAAACTGACCGGTCAAATAATCAATTCGTTCCACTGCTCCATTCAGAAAATGTGGGGGTATGTATGCTACATAAATATTAGAATAAACTTTATATGCATAATCAATGTATGCAAACAATAAAGAGCTATATAAAGTTTGACCTTAAATTTAAACTGTTTGCTTTATTTGCAACTGCATGTCACATAATATGTAATTTTTTATATTATCTTATCTTATAATTTACGTATCACTTTTGTTCTATCGTTCCATTTACTCCCCAAATCACCCTATTGTGACGTCACTGCCACAACAATCCGGGGTCTATTCATAATATATAAAAATATAATTTTCTGCCTTCCGGCCGGCAAACAGCACTTTGCCCGCCGCTGCGCTAAACTAAGTTGCCTGCCGCCTGCTGGCTCCGTTGAGCAGAAAAATAATATACACACCTCGGCCATTAAATGGGAAAGCCTGGGATCACATGTTTGTCGGCCTCGGCTTTGCCTCGGCCTACAGTTACACGTCATCCGAGACATTTCCCACTTAAACGGCCTAAGCATGTAATCTACTGTTTCTCAAACATGCAATGATGTTTTTGTTGTTTATTTCATAGCATGCTTGAGAAAAGCACTATACATACCTCGGCTGGAAATATGAGCTTGCCCGCCTCAGATCTATCCTATTTCCCCCTTATTCATAAACGTCTGCTAACTTAACAAGCCACTAATAATTGTTTGTCTCTTTCGGACTTCACAATGTGTCCATAAGAGCAAACGGGACAAGCAATTATTAGCGGCTTATTAAGTTAGCAGACGTTTATGAATAAGGGGATATGTCTATATGTCTTCGGCCGGCAACCCCTTTCGTTCCGGCCTCTACCCTCAATGTAAAGGCCCAATGTAGGTCTCTATCCTCAATGTAGGCCCATTACAATGTTACACTCCCCTTCAATTAAATTTAAACCTTTCATGAACTTAATGAAGTCGCATTTCTTTTGTTTCATTGATTTTACAAACAAACGAAATTCACCAATATTCCTTACATAGCAAGGTTCCAAATAAGATTTAAAGAAAATAGTATAGTGGGCCTTAGGAGGCTCTGTACTTGTCTGTGGCAACTCACAAATTACTCATATAGGCTGATAATCTGTTTTCCCCTCAGACACTGAAGCTCTCATTCCCGTTCCCGTTCTACGGGCACCCGCTCCACAACATCACCGTGGCCACCGGAGGGTTCCTCTACACGGGCGAGCACGTCCACAATTGGCTGGCGGCCACGCAGTACATCGCTCCGCTGATGGCCAACTTCGATACCACTCTCACTATCGAGAGCTGCGTCAAAATGTATGACGACGGTAAGGAATACCACTACTAACGCCGGCTAGCGGCAAGTAGCAAAAATAGACCGAAGTCCTCGCTAGATGGCGCTGACGACCTTTTAGATGGCGCTAACGTTTGTTCGACTTGGACTCCATAAGTAGCCTCGTTGATTTTTGTAGCGTCATCATAATGGACACATTACTGCGATCGCCAATCCGGTTGCCTCCTAATGCGTCTATGCGCATAGTTAATAGGAGAGGCTTACGTCCACAATTGGCTGGCGGCGACCCACTACATCGCTCCGCTGATGGCCAACTTCGATACCACTCTCACTATCGAGAGCTGCGTCAAAATGTATGACGACGGTAAGGAGCTATTGTAGCACCAGACACACGCCGGCTAGCGGCAAGTAGCCGAAATAGAAGTACCGAAGTCCTCGCTAGATGGCGCTGACGACCTTTTAGATGGCGCTGACGTTTGTTCGACTTGGACTCCATAAGTAGCCTCGTTGATTTTTGTAGCGTCATCATAATGGACACATTACTGCGATCGCCAATCCGGTTGCCTCCTAATGCGTCTATGCGCATAGTTAATAGTAGAGGCTTACGTCCACAATTGGCTGGCGGCCACGCAGTACATCGCTCCGCTGATGGCCAACTTCGATACCACTCTCACTATCGAGAGCTGCGTCAAAATGTATGACGACGGTAAGGAATTGCTAAAATAGAAGTACCGAAGTCCTCGCTAGATGGCGCTGACGACCTTTTAGATGGCGCTAACGTTTGTTCGACTTGGACTCCATAAGTAGCCTCGTTGATTTTTTGTAGCGTCATCATAATGGTCACATTACTGCGATCGCCAATCCGGTTGCCTCTTAATGCGTATATGCGCATAGTTAATAGGAGAGGCCTACGTCCAGCAGTGGACTATCATTCCCGTTCCGCACAATTGGCTGGCGGCCACGCAGTACATCGCTCCGCTGATGGCCAACTTCGATACCACTCTCACTATTGAGAGCTGCGTCAAAATGTATGACGACGGTAAGGAATTGCTATTGTAGCACCAGACACACCACTACTAACGCTGGCTAGCGGCAAGTAGCAGAAATAGATTAAGTACCGAAGTCCTCGCTAGATGGCGCTGACGACCTTTTAGATGGCGCTAACGTTTGTTCGACTTGGACTCCATAAGTAGCCTCGTTGATTTTTGTAGCGTCATCATAATGCACACATTACTGCGATCGCCAATCCGGTTGCCTCCTAATGCGTCTATGCGCATAGTTAATAGGAGAGGCTTACGTCCACAATTGGCTGGCGGCCACGCAGTACATCGCTCCGCTGATGGCCAACTTCGATACCACTCTCACTATCGAGAGCTGCGTCAAAATGTATGACGACGGTAAGGAATTGCTATTGCACCAGACACACGCCGACTAGCGGCAAGTAGCAGAAATAGAACTACCGAAGTCCTCGCTAGATGCTTTGAGGATTTAGTAATGGAGTCGGCTTCATATCGTTTCCCCTCTGCCAAAGACTTTGGCCAAGAATTTGTACATTGACCAAACCTGTTTATAAAAACTATTTCATTAATCGATTCTTCGCAGTCTTGTAATCGTTATGTACCCGTAACAAGCTCCGTCAAAATGCCTGTATGTGCTATGTATGGATTCAAAACTCGTTCAAATACATTATGTATACAAAATATGCGATACCATTTCATATCTTGCCTTTATTTGTTTATATTACAACATTTTATTACATAAAATTGTTCAAGAAAATCAAGTACCAGGAAATCGATAGCAAAATCGGTTTCAAAAATATCGCACACAATTCGTATTTTCATTTTTAACTGATGGAGAAAGTTTGACATTTATTGTATTCTCGTATTTAAGGTTAATAAGGTCTACCCATCTTTAAATTTTGTAGGAAATATCAGACTTAGTGAATCAAGTAAGACAGAAGACTCTGCCTTGGTCTAATGTTAAGCTTATATTTAAGCTAATAAGGTTGAATATTTATTGCGCTTATTTGGAATACGTATTACGCGCGAAAATACATAGTGATGTGAACGTTACTCTTTATAACACAATGTCGAGAGTAGGTATAAAATGTCGAGATACGGACACTTGTGTTTACGTATATTAGTGTTCTCACAGTAAGTAAATAAAAACACAGTCTTATCGAATTCAATAACTTCATTGTTACAAGTGCTACTTAACGCTAGTTGGACCTATATTATAAATTGTATTTAGGTACTTACTAAAATATCACTAAGGAATATCAATATCACCGGCCTTATTGCAAAAACTTGTATGTATACGCACCTACGCACCTTGTACCTACGCACTTGTATTCAAATTGTATCCTTACGAGTATTCACAATTAAGCCTCAGTGAGTTTTACCCCAGCTAACTAAAACTTTCTTACTACAACAAAATAAATAATACTCGTATGTACACTCGTATGGACATATATTGTTTTCTTTCACAACCGCTAATTAATATTATTTATTAAATATTATAATTGATTTACGGATTTCGAAATGCACGTGATTGACCGAGACTTTCCTTACAGTTACAGCCTTCGTAGTCAAAGATCGCGATAAACGAAAACATAATCAATTGAAGTAGGTTAATGGCAAGACATTCAGGCGGTTTTGTATTAAAATTGGTTGATTAATTAATAACTGTTACTAATTGTCTGTTTACTTTTATTTAAATACTCAAAACAACAATATATAGTACCAAGGTGCACGTCAATCTATGACGTTTAGAAAAATATATCGATACGATAATCTTCAGACACTTGAAAGCCATATTAATCGGTTCGATTACACCTACGTCGATAGTTTGAAATTGTGTCCGCATAGAAATTTTACTGTATTAGTGTGATAATTTAACTTAGTGTTGTGGTATTGTTTAAGTGTGCGTGAGTAGTAACGAGAAGAAGAAATGCATTTGTAGTTAGATCGTTTACATGTGTGCTACCTCGTCCCCCTCGGAAATTGGCAGAATGTTTTGTTAGGAAAGTTATAGCGATACCGTCTCCCCATACTAAATCCTCAAAGGCTAGATGGCGCTGACGACCTTTTAGATGGCGCTAGCGTTTGTTCGACTTGGACTCCATAAGTAGCCTCGTTGATTTTTGTAGCGTCATCATAATGCACACATTACTGCGATCGCCAATCCGGTTGCCTCCTAATGCGTCTATGCGCATAGTTAATAGGAGAGGCTTACGTCCACAATTGGCTGGCGGCCACGCAGTACATCGCTCCGCTGATGGCCAACTTCGATACCACTCTCACTATCGAGAGCTGCGTCAAAATGTATGACGACGGTAAGAAACGGCGCCTTTTCTGCACTCCGGCCGGCAAACGGCACTTTGTCGGCCGCTGCGCTATACTAAGTTGCCGCCTGCCGGCTCCGTTGAGCAGAATTTTTTTATTGTGTTCGTGATCTACATCCCGATAAACCGTAGAAACGATACCCAACTTGATTTTTTCACTTCGTTACTCGTCACCCTTTTTACCTTTTCAGGGGTTGAATTTTCGAAAAACCTTAAACATCCCTTTACTCAATTACTTTAAAGAATACTCTTGCGAAGTTGCGGATAAAATAGTTCAACTAATCTTATTTCGCCATACAAACTTTGGACCCCCATTTCAACCCCTTAGAAGGTGAATTTTGAAAAATCCTTTCTTAGTGCTCGTCTTCACCATAAAAGGAACCTTACGTGCCAAATTTGGAGTCTAGGACCAGGGGTTTAGGCTGTGGGTGCATCTTGTCCCTCCCTGAGCTTCTTCTTTTATATATACACGGTGGAATTTAATCGGTGAACAGGAACCCATTTTTCTAATTCAGTAATCGATGGCGGTCACGTTTATGTAGTACTTAAGTGGAACCAAGTTTTTTTTTAGCATAATTTTTTTTTACGTTGAAATTAAAATTTATTGTCACCCTACTAATGGTTTAGTCTGAAAAGTTTAATACCTCTTTTCAAACTATCAGCCATAGAAACTTAAAACATGAATGAGCAATAACCACTCACATGCTTTAATTTTTGCGATAGACTCTATTCCTATGTAAAATAAGAGCGATGCATGGCTGATAGTTTGAAAAGAGGTATTAAACTTTTCAGACTAAACCATTAGTAGAGTGACAAAGGGTGAGTTAATTAAAGTTTAATTTCAACATAAAAATTTGTTATGCTAAAAAAAAAACTTGGTTCCACTTAAGTACTACATAAACGTGACCGCCATCGATTACTGAATTAGAAAAATGGGTTCCTGTTCACCGATTAAATTCCACCGTGTATAGATAAGGTGGGAAATGGGTATGAACAAAGAACATTAAAGTTTTTAAGGAAAACAACATTTTACGTTACAATTTTTGTGTTAAGGTGCGGTTAAACTAAAAGAGCATTCTCTGTTCTAACCTCCCACTCTACGAAATTCGATCGGTAAACAAAACGTGATTGGTTGATTTCGTTAGAACGGGCGCTAGAACAGCGAAGTTCTTTTGGTTGAAACGCACCTTTATGATTTCACCGTATAGTTCGTACCACTCACTTTCGTAACAGAATTGTTTAAATCAATCCCTTAACCATGTACAATTTCATGCAATCCCAAATGATTACTTCTTTTTCAGGCGAAAAATTCACCGCGCTCTGGGAGAACGTGAATCTCCGCGAGGACAAAACTAAGAACTTCACGTTCGCAGCCACATTATACAAGAACGGGGATATAACGTTCGCGTACAAGGACATCCCGATACCGGTCCAGCTGATCAACGACAACGAGCACCCGGTCAAAGTGGGCATCTCCGACGCCTACCTCACCGACCGGATGATGTTCTGTGAGTTTACATTGTATATACAACTTTTAAAAATGGTTTAAGTTGGTAAATCACTTGATTGCAAAATGACAAAAGACTAAATTGCAATCGACATTGCAAAATTACAAGAGACAGCATTGCAACATGATTAATGACAGACTTGCAAAAATACATAAAACAACATTGCAAAATGACAATAGACAACATTGAAATATGACAACAGATAAAATAGCAATATGACAAAAACAACATTTTAATATAAATGATAGCATTTATATAATTGACATTGTTCTATAATTACTAGGTATCTTTATTGACAATATTGTTAATATATCAATACATTTACTTACAAAAAATTATGCTTTTAAATCTGGATTACACCTGAAGTCTAAATCACAAAATGGTGTCATTTAATGATTGGCGGTTGACATACTAACTAACAAAATGGCCGAATGCCCTCGCTACAAGAATGGGGACATAACATTCGCGTACAAGGACATCCCGATACCGGTCCAGCTGATCAACGACAACGAGCACCCGGTCAAAGTGGGCATCTCCGACGCCTACCTCACCGACCGGATGATGTTCTGTGAGTTTACATTGTATATACAACTTTTAAATACTTCACAAAAAAAATTACATTGCAAATTCACAAAAAACCGTATTTGAAAATGACAAAACATAATATCGCAAAATCACGAATGACAACATTGAGAAAATGACAATATTACAAAATGATAAGTGACAACATTGCAAAATGGCAACAGACAATATAGCAAAATGATAAATGACAGAATTGCAAAATGATAAATTACAAAATGACAATAGACAACTTTGTAAAATGTTATATGACTGCATTACAAAATGACAATAGACAACTTTGTAAAATGTTATATGACAGCATTACAAAATGACAATAGACAACATTGAAAATGTTATATGACAGCATTACAAAATGGCAATTGACAACATTGCAAAATTACCATAACAATATCGCGAAATGACAAAAACAACTTAATTAAAATGACATTATTTTTATAATCGACATTGTTCTATGGTTAATTACTAGGTCACTTTATTTATTGTCAATTTTGCTTATATGTCAATATATTTACTAAATGAAATTATGTTTCTAAATGTCGCTTATACCTGTAATCTAAAAAACACAAAATGGCTGCGTAATTTATTGATTGGCGGGTGACAAACTAACTAACAAGATGGCCGAATGGCTCGTTATACAAGAACGGAGACATAACGTTCGCGTACAAGGACATCCCGATACCGGTCCAGCTGATCAACGACAACGAGCACCCGGTCAAAGTGGGCATCTCCGACGCCTACCTCACCGACCGGATGATGTTCTGTGAGTATACATTGTATAGACAACGTTT
The DNA here is from genome assembly GCA_025490895.1 of Thaumatotibia leucotreta. Taxonomy (NCBI): domain Eukaryota; kingdom Metazoa; phylum Arthropoda; class Insecta; order Lepidoptera; family Tortricidae; genus Thaumatotibia; species Thaumatotibia leucotreta. Next base: position 15,540 of record JALPQI010020221.1, read on the forward strand.
AGATACTTCACAAAAAAAATGACATTGCAAATTCACAAAAACCGCATTTGAAAATGACAAAATATAACATAGCGAAATCACGAATGACAACATTGAGGAAATGACAATATTACAAAATGATAAGTGACAACATTGCAAAATGGCAACAGACAATATAGCAAAATGATAAATGACAGAATTGCAAAATGATAAATTACAAAATGACAATAGACAACATTGAAAATGTTATATGACAGCATTACAAAATGACAATAGACAACATTGCAAAATGTTATATGCCAGTATTACAAAATGGCAATAGACAACATTGCAAAATGACCATAGACAATATCGCGAAATGACAAAACAACTTAATTAAAATGACATTATTTTTATAATCGACATTGTTCTATAGTTAATTACTAGGTTACTTTATTGTCAATTTTGCTTATATGTCAATATATTTACTAAATTAAATTATGTTTCTAAATGTCGCTTATACCTGAAGCCTAAAAAACACAAAATGGCTGCGTAATTTATTGATTGGCGGGTGACATACTAACTAACAAGATGGCCGAATGCCCTCGCTACAAGAACGGGGACATAACGTTCGCGTACAAGGACATCCCGATACCGGTCCAGCTGATCAACGACAACGAGCACCCGGTCAAAGTGGGCATCTCCGACGCCTACCTCACCGACCGGATGATGTTCTGTGAGTTTACATTGTATATACAACTTTTAAAAATGCTTTAAAATGGTAAATCACTATATTGCAAAATGACAAATGACTAAATTGCAAAATTGCAATATACAACATTGCAAAATTACAAGGGACAGTTTTGCAAAATGATTAATAACAGAATTACAAAAATACATAGGACAACATTGCAAAATGACAATAGACAACATTGAAAAATGACAACAGACAATATAGCAATATGACAAAAACAACATTTTAATAAAAATTACATTACAGTATTTATATAATTGACATTGTTCTATAATTACTAGGTGTCTTTATTGACAATATTGTTAATATGTCAATATATTTACTTACAAAAATTACGCTTTTAAATCTCGCTTACACCTGAAGTCTAAATCACAAAATGGTGTCATTTAATGATTGGCGGTTGACATACTAACTAACAAAATGGCCAAAAGTTTTCGTTATACAAGAACGGAGACATAACGTTCGCGTACAAGGACATCCCGATACCGGTCCAGCTGATCAACGACAACGAGCACCCGGTCAAAGTGGGCATCTCCGACGCCTACCTCACCGACCGGATGATGTTCTGTGAGTTTACATTGTATATACAACGTTTAAATACTTCACAAAAAAAATTACATTGCAAATTCACAAAAAAAACCGTATTTGAAAATGACAAAACATAACATCGCGAAATCACGAATGACAACATTGAGAAAATGACAATATTACAAAATGATAAATGACAGAATTGCAAAATGATAAATTGCAAAATGACAATAGACAACTTTGTAAAATGTTATATGACAGCATTACAAAATGGCAATAGACAACATTGCAAAATGACAATAGACAGCATAGCAACAGATTTAAAATAACATTGCAAAATGACAATAGACATCGGAAAATGACAAATGACAGCTTTGCAAAATGACAATAGACAACATTATAAAATGACATTAGACAACATTGCAAAATGACAATAGACAGCATAGCAACATGACTTAATATAACATTGCAAAATGACAATACATAACATCGTAAAATGACAAATGACAGCTTTGCAAAATGACAAAAGACAGCATAGCAATATGACTTAATATAACATTGCAAAATGACAATAGATAATATCGTAAAATGACAAATGACAATAGACAACATTACAAAAAGACAATAGACTATCATTGCAAAATGATAAATAACAGTATTGCAAAATGGTAACAGGCAATGTAGCAATATGAAAGCCCCTATATCAAGGCCCCTTTCCTGCTGGAGATAGGTACATACTCATAAAACAATTTTTCATGAGTATGAGCATGAAATTTAATGAGTATGAAAATAGAGCCTATTTTTAAAATAAATAAAGCCTTCTGATACTTCCAAAAACCACATAGTACTATTCAGAGTTATTTTTTAACGCACTTATTTTCAGCCACCTGAAATAAGCCGTTTTCCAAAATGCCCGGCGAATTATGCCCTTCTTTACTAGCCACAAATCTGGGTGCATAGCCAAGTTGCCAATCGCTAACGCTCAATCATGAATAAAAGTTTTAATCTGCCACCGTTTTTATAGGCATGATAACTGGCAAGTCAAATCAGCATCTTTTTTCGAACTGTCAAAACGATCACCACTATTTTATATGAAATACTCAAAAGTGACCTCACGTTTGAGTACTGCCAAATGAACTACTCTTTTAACCCTTAATTCTTTTCAATTTATTAAATAGAAGTTATGTACAAAAATTACTGCAGTCAACATCTTAATAATAATTTCTTGGTGTATTATGTCGTGCATATGTCGTAATAATTTATTTTAACTACAGTCATCATCCCTATTACGTTAGCTGAAACTGAGCGATAGTTCTATGCGATTATTCCGTCGCACAAATCAAGTCATTACCATTCCCAAATTATTGACGAACTGAGTATAAAAAGTGGAGTCATTTTCGGTTATTATCAAACCGGAATCAGAAAGGGATTAGAAAGTACTGTTGACACAACAAATGACACTTTGATTACCAAGAAAAGAGTTGTTTATAGATGTAGTGAGTAATTAATTAATCTATTGTCTGTAAGTCTCTGCACTTAAACTAGGAATATATGAATATAACTATGAATATATCCCAGATTGACTTATACACTTTTGTGTCAACAGTACTTTCCAATCCCATTCTAATCGCGGTTTGATAATATCTTGTAGCAGACGTATGTTTTTCTGCTATTCTGGCATAATAGTCTCGTTTGCTTTTATAAAACGGAAACTAAAGTGGTGATGGTAATGAACAATAAAAACGCAAAATAATCGCATAGAAACACCGGATAGCGTTTGGCAACTCGACTACGCACTCCGAACCGCTGGTAAAACGTCTGTTAAACGCAGGCGCGCCGCCAAAGTGCCGCGCGGCGCGATGGGAGCTCGCGAGTATACCGGAAAGTCGGAAGGATCGCCACGGGATATGTAAATCTAGATATGATGTTGTGTAGCACCCTACGAACAAATAAAACATGGAAGCCGCACGCCGTACTAAATTGACTTTCTAAAACGATCACGATTTTTAGTTGACAAGTGTCACCCCCTCTTCAATGCATAAGTGAATTTCAATATCAATCTATAAAAAATTAAACTGCCATTTAAAAATAGTTGTGATTGGTCCGTCAAAGTGTTGATTGGCTATATTCTATAAACATTTGTCAAAGATGTTGCGCCGATAATATGCGCGGTGTTAAGAATAGCGCTATGTCCTGCCCATTTTGGCACAATTTAACAAAAATGCCCATTTTTGAGCTGGCGTTAGACGTCCATGTTATATATGGTCGCAGACTGCACCGATATAGACGTTTTCTGTGTTTTTTCTACATTCGCTATTGTCCCGGTTTGTAAAGTTAATTCGAAAGGGATAGCACTACACTGCCGTTTTATAATTGATTACTCTTTGCTAGACTTTGTGAGTTTATAATTTTTTTTTATAATTATTCGACCAATAAAAAAAAACATTTATCTTCGATTTTGATAAAAATGTAAATATTGTAATGTTGAGCAAGATCCTCCACGTTTCCAGTTGGTAGCGACCTTGCCTACGAAGTTCAAGGTTCCTGGTTCTAATCCCGGCGAGGGCATTATTTGCGTATTTATTCATCACAAATATTTGTTCCTTGGTCATGGCTGACTATGTATTTAAGTATCTATCTATTATATATATCGTCGCCTGGTACCCACATCACAAGCCTTAATTGAGCTTACCGTGGGACTATCTATAGGTTGATTTGTGTAAGATGTCCCTAGATATTTATTTATTTAGGAATCTGGTAACAAAAAAGGAAAATTCCATACAAACTACCTGATACCTTTTGGGAAATGTGATGAATCCTGCTCAGCATCATTGATTAATTTTTAGTTGCATTCCATGAGAATGACGGGTACGTGACGACGTTCTTCTCATACTTCTATGAAAATTAGGAATAAAATTTTTTGGTGCATCATAATTTTATAAGTTGGTGTTTGTATTTATGGAGAGTTCTCCCAGTTTCCATATACAGGGTGGCATCTGGGTCGTGGTAGTGAACACGGTACTAGGAATGGTCAAGTGGAGCAAATTTAAATAAATAAATATATAAAACATCGTATACAAATCGACCTAGTCCCACGGTAAGCTCAATTAAGGCTTGTGACGTGGGTACCAGGCGACGATATATATAATAGATAGATACATACAGATACTTAAATACATAGACAGCCATGACCAAGGAACGAATATTTGTGATAAATAGATGCCCTCGCCGGGATTCGACCCCGGAACCTCCAACTTCGTAGCCAGGGTCACTACCGACTAGGCTACGGAGGCTTTATGAAGACAACCAAGAAATCGCCAAAAAAAAATTACTAATTATGAGTTAGTTGATACTTAACTATCCCAACCCAAATGTCACCCTGTATTTCTAAGGTAGCCGCCATAGCCGTCACTTTATCGACAAAGTAGACTCTCATGGAATGCACCTTTATCAATATGTATATAGAACGCGATCCAAATACACAAATATTTTGAAAATTGCTAATTATTTCCTGACAGATATAGCCTAAATTATAAATATTAGTTGTCATATACCAAAGAAAAACGACCAAGATCACCTAATGTCCGAGGTTGGAATCGAACCCACGTACTCAGCTTTCGTGGCTGATGCCTGTACCCCTCAGCCACTCGGTCTTAGCAACCACCGGTCAAATTTCTCGGGTATATGCAATCCTTTATAAGGCTAGGCGCCTTTGACCATTCTCTAAGGGCAAGCAATATACTTTTTACTTATATGCTTAGCTTTTTGGATATACATTGAAGCCACAACTTGATGTTTATAAGTGGCCACCTGCTGTATATAATAGCTTGCGTTCTTTTTTGCTACTTTAAATGTCTTAGGTACACTTTAGCCTGTATACACGTTATATTTTGAACTTAATGTATATTGGAAGTGTTTTGCCGACTTACGATTAAAATGTAAAAGAAAATAGTCCTTTTTTTAATATTGGATCAAAAGAGCTCGTGATTCTGAGCAGGAAGACGGTTAATAATAGAAAATTCAACTAAAAATATGTTTTGTCTGTACGGGCGATGGTCTCCATACAAAATAAATTATTTTAGTACAGATGGTGCCTGTTTTAGGCTCTAGTGCGAGAAGTGTGTCATTTTACGTCAGGTTCAAAACTTCGGAGGGCCATCTGCACTAAAAAACGTCGTACGAGACATGTGCAAAAACGAAATTCGTAACTCGTGTCGATTTAAAACACTCCCTCGGTCGTGTTTTAAAACATCTCCACTGGTTTCGAATTTCATGTTTTTCGCACTTGTGTCGTAATGTACTATTTTGCTATTTTTTTTCTCATACTTTCTTTATTAACATTACAAGAGGTATTTAATTAACGCTGGAACTGATCATCTAGATAACAAAGTACACACACATACAAAAATAATCGGAAGGAAAAATCGGATTTCTTTTTGTGCAACTCTGCTTAGTCGTTACTCGGAAGTAGTTTTAATACCTAGACGATTCAAAAGAGTTTGTTGCTATTCCAATTTGAATAAACAATTATTTGACTTTGACTTAAACGGTTAACTAAAACTTGCTAACATGTGAAATCTGTTCCCAGACGTCCGCAGGAAGACAATCTACGAGTACCACCGCGTGAACTACAAGGGGCACAACATAACCAGTAACACGTTACTCGTCATGGTCGCGCTGCCAACCTGCCTCCAGTACCACACCTGCGACGAGTGCGCCAACCATGACACTGAGTTCAACGTGAGTACCTTTATACTATGTATTATGGTATTATACTGTTTTTTTAATTATACACGGTGGAATTTAATCGGTGAACAGGAACCCATTTTTCTAATTCAGTAATCGATGGCGGTCACGTTTATGTAGTACTTAAGTGGAACCAAGTTTTTTTTTTAACATAATTTTTTTTTATGTTGAAATTAAAATTTATTGTCACCCTACTAATGGTTTAGTCTGAAAAGCTTAATACCTCTTTTCAAACTATCAGCCATAGAAACTTAAAACATAAATGAGCAATAACCACTCACATGCTTTAATTTTTGCGATAGACTCTATTCCTATGTAAAATAAGAGCGATGCATGGCTGATAGTTTGAAAAGAGGTATTAAACTTTTCAGACTAAACCATTAGTAGGGTGACAATACATTTTAATTAAAGTTAAATTTCAACATAAAAATTTGTTATGCTAAAAAAAAAACTTGGTTCCACTTAAGTACTACATAAACGTGACCGCCATCGATTACTGAATTAGAAAAATGGGTTCCTGTTCACCGATTAAATTCCACCGTGTATATTATGGATTCTATTACATTTTATAGTGACTGCTATCACACATATCATCAACCTATATTAGTTCTCTCTAATTATCTGTCTGTGTATAGACATTGGACGCATTAGGAGGTAAGTGCCCTTTTGGGTTGGTGATTGCAGTAGTGTGTATGATGATAGGAACCACGACACAGAGTTCAACCTTTATACTGCCCATGGATTATACTACACTCGGCGTCAAAAAAATCGCACCTTTTTAAATTCTCCTTTCGAGTGATCATAAACCCTATATTGTGTATGACAAGGTATGACTGTGGGGTCTCATTTTAAAGGTAATAAAACCCTCCATCAGAAAATTAAAATTTACGATCAACTTCAGTACGAAAAAAAAGAAAATTTGCCAGGAAAAAGGAAAATCGTTTATTTACACAAAAATTACAAAATTTTAAAGCATAACAATAACAAAAAATAAAGCTTAAAACTAAACTTAAAACCTAGTGTTGCCTCCTCTGGCCCTCCGAAGATCTGCCAAGCGGTCACTCATGGACCTGATGAGTGTGACGATGCTCTCTTGAGGGATGTTGTTCCACTCCTCGATGACGGCATCATGAAGCTCATCGAGAGTGACAGGAGCAGGATCACGCGACCGTACCCGCCTTTTCAGCTGATCCCAAAGGTGTTCGATGGGATTCAAGTCAGGACTCCTTGCTGGCCACTCCATAACGGTGATACCAGCAGCATGCAGGTAGTCCTTGACAATTTGCGCTGTATGGCTGCGGGCGTTGTCGTGCATGAACTGGAAGCCACGTCCAACAACATCAGCATAAGGGACCACATGTTGATCCAGGATCTCCGCTACGTAACGCTGAGCATTCAGGAATCCCTGGCCACGGCCACCACCAGTCCGGGAAACGCAGACAAGTTCGGTCTTCCCGTCGACAGAAATGCCGCCCCAGAACATGCAGGATCCACCTCCGTAGCCGACGGTTTCTACGGTGCAGGCTTCTGTGTACCGCTCCCCAGGTCTTCTGTATGCCCTTCTGCGCCTATCGTTGGTGTAAAGGCACACCCTCGTCTCGTCAGAAAAGAGGACCTTGCTCCATTGGGCGAACGTCCAATTCTCGTGTGAAGCGCGAAATCCTCTTCTGGCAGTCCGGTGCTGTGCAGTCAGTTGGGGGGCCCGTAGCGGCTCGGTGGGGCATCAAATTCCTCTCTCGTAGTCGTCTTCTAATCGTCGAGACGCTCACCGACGTTCTGCGAGCTGCTCGAAGCTGTTGCTGGAGCTCAACAGCGTTGGAAAAACGATTTCTCAAAGAGGTCGTCACGATGTACCGGTCGTCTTGACGGGAAGTACAGCGTCGT
>JALPQI010020222.1:0-20912 GCA_025490895.1 Thaumatotibia leucotreta
AGCTGCGTAGTTGTACGGTTATACTACACCGAACATCGCTATCACAATTAATACAATTATGTATCTTGCCCTTAGATACTTCTATTCAATAGCTATTAGCATTGGTAGGTACGTAAATACTTCTTCTTTACAACCGCTGCTTTTAAAAATATTACTAGCATTTGATTCTCTATTGAACCTCCATGGGTCCTCAGACATTACGGTATCGACTGTAGGGTCGGTAATGAAACGAAGTTTGTTAATATTAAAACATTAAATAATGCCTTAGAACGCATATGTACTAAAACAGATTATTCATAACTACCAATACATTGCTCATAGCTACAATAATAATTCGACTGATAGCCTAAATTTGCAATCCGTAACGAAGTTTATGTGTTTCTCGACTTTCTCGCCACCTTCACATCTCGAAGACAATTTGTCGCATTTTGACATTAAAACGCAATGTATTTTATCGCTCAAGGTACGCTTGTGCTACGAATTTTGAGGATATATCGCGTGGGACTTTCAAGCGAAATAATTATGTCGCTTTGATAGATCATCGCGAGTCAGCGTTATCTCGCGCGCATGTTGTGCTACCAATTCGTGACATAGCTCGAGAAAACTCTATGTCGCAGTTTTTGTCGTCCCGCGCCCATGATGTGCTTGCCGTGCAGCCTTAGGCGACACTCGAAATAAAGCTTATTCGTACTTACGTGACTTATCTAGTACATCCCTAAGCAATTTTCTTCCTCAAAGGCACATTTCCTGCTGTAACAGCTGTGAACTTGAATACAATAAAGATTTTCCATGTGCAATAATAAAGAGATGACTTCAGTATTGCTTCCGTTCTCCTAATTTATAAAAATCTAGTATATGTATCTATCAAAGCGGTGGTGGGTCAGTGGTTTAGGCGTTTGACTTTCAATCCGAAGGGTTCAAATCCTGGCTCGTAGCAATGAGTTTTTCCGAAACTTATGTACGGACTATCAGATGATATTTACCATTAATTAGCTTTCGGTGAAGGAAAACATCGTGAGGAAACATCGTGCGTAAGATGTCCGAAGATATTTATTTATTATGTCAAAGTGGCAAGAGTTCAATGTTGTGCGTTTCTGATCGTTTATTTGCCCGTTAAAGGATTGAGTTAAGTTTTTCATTAAGTTATTTTATAGTACATTGTGTATTTAGGGCGGTAAGTAAGAAATTAATCCGCTCCGTTCGTAGTTAAACGTATACTGTTGTGAGAAATTATCTATTATAGGGCTACGAGAATTTGTCAGTATGAGTTTGCTAGGTTGTCAGGGAGATAACGCGAAATTAGAGACTTCTATATAACTTCCTGACCTTTATTCCGTTTGTAACTATGTTGAAAATCCCTAATTTTATCCCGAATACCTTTGTCAAATTGTCTATAGGAGGTACCCAATTTTAGCAGAAATGAATACTTTGACCTAATAGTCGTATTTCCCTTTTGACTTAGTTGGTAAAATGAGCATCCGTTTTAAATTGAAAGCACAAATTGACAAAATATAATATACCTAGCTATTGAAAATAAGTAGGTACTATATTTGTGTACTATTGTGACTTAAATTTGATCCTCACATAGATATATTTCAATAAATGTATTCAATAAAATGTAATGGTAATTCGGATGATAATGCATTATAGCACTGGGAATGAAATGTTATCATGTTAAAGTTAATTACACTCTTAATGAGCACTAAACGAAATGATTAAAGAACAAACAGGCGGCGATACCTTTGAGGCAGTTGTGTGGCCTCGAGTTGTGTGTCCCTCCATACTTTGCGACGAAGCAGGATCCCGTAACTGCCAAAAACCCTAGTCCATTAAATATCATCTAGAATTACCGCTATACGGGACTCCCGTTTGCGATACTGCAATACTTTTGAGGCAGCTGTGTGGTCTTGAGTTGAGAGTCCCTCCATACCTTGTGTCAAAGCAGGATCCTTTGGCTGCCAAAAAACGCTTACTAAGTATTATCAGTCACTGATAAAATAGCATACCTTCCTAACGAACGCTCTACGGGACTCCCGTTTGCGGCACTGCAATACCTAGGAGGCAGCTGTGTGGTCTCAAGTCGAGAATCCCTACATACTCTGTGACAAAGTAGAATCCTACGCTGCCTCAGCGACCCAAAGTGGATCTTGGCCTCCGATACGAGTTGACACCGACGCGCCCGCTTCTGTGCGATCTCCTCCCAGTTCTCTGCATTTAGCGCGTAGGTCCTTCTCCATCCAAAAACCCTTTTCCTATTAAACATTATTTATAATTATTGATAAAATATCATACCTTGCTAACGAACGCTTTACGGGACTCCCGTTTGCGGTACCGCGATTCCTTTGAGGCAGCTGTGTGGTCTCGAGTCGAGAGCCCCTCCATACTCTGTGACAAAGTAGAATCCCTTACTTACTTACTCCGCTGAACGACCCAAAGTGGATCTTGGCCTCCGATACGAATTGACGCCAATGCGCCCGGTTTTGTGTAATCAGATCACCTCCCAGTTCTCTGCATTCAGGACGCGTAGGTCCTTCTCCACCTCGTCTTAATCCCTTAATTGCCAAAAAACCTTTGTCCTATTAAATATAATCTATAATTACTGATAAAATAGAATACCTTGCTAACGAACGCTATACGGGACTCCCGTTTGCGATACTGCGATGCCTTCGAAGCAGTTGTGTGGTCTAGGTTCATTAGGCGCGAATCCCTTCGTACTTTGCGGCAGAGAAGGGTCTCCTGGAACGCGATGCGGTACCTGTAACAATGTAAATGTATTAACCTATCGTATGCGGAAGGCACTGGTATCACCGCGAGCTTCTAAGCTATGAACTATCCGCTATACTTACACACTTCCGTGTAAATAAAAGAGGCACGGCGATACTCGCCCAGCTATCAGCTATCACTGACGGGGGAGTATAACCGTGTCTCTTTTTTTTACACGGGAGTGCGTATAATTAGTTCGTGTTTATAGCCAATAGTTCATAGCTTAGTAGTCGCGGTGAGGCCAGGGGCCTATTTTTCGAAAGCTTGTAACTTTTCAACAAAATTCCCTATCTACGATATTTAAGGGACTTTCTCTTCATGTCCCGTAGTTTCGGAACGCCCTGTATCCATACGTGAGTTATATGACTGACGGATGTCCACAGGATACAGGCAGCTCACGATCTAAGTGGTAGTCTGACCAGCAGTGGACCTCATTTGGCTCTCCTTTAAAATATATAAAACTACAAAATATCCAAACGTCAGAAAAAGTAACGAGATTAAGTTCTATGAAAGGTTTGATATTGATATTAATAATTCCTGTACACAGCACTTCTACTACATACAATATAGGACACATACTGTGTGTACAGTCAAGAGCAATAGTAAGTGATCACCTTGTGCCTTATCACAATGGAATAAGGTCTATAATCGAACAAGAATGATCACTTACTTTTGCTCTTGACTGTACCTACACAGTTTTAGCATTTAGCTGACGCCGCGCCGGGACCATTTGCCACTTTATTAGTCGTAAGTAAACTTGTTTTTTAGAATAATCCTTAGAATAGTTAATCTAATACTTACTTTTGTACGTCTTTCTTTTGGTGGCAATAAATATTTTTTCTTTCTTTATATATTTCCTATATTTTTTAAATCGTTACGTGTCGTTACCGTTACTATAGTGATTTCTTTGCCTGGCCATTTCCCATTTTTATTTGGGGTCAGCCCCCCTTATCATGCGTCTCCAGGTAGCTCGGTCCTGGGTCGTCTGTTTGTCGATTTGGGCGTCTTTTAGGTTTTTATTTACTAATAACATCCATGTAGTTCGGGGTCTTTCGTTACTTTAGTGATTCCCTTCATTAATACTCTACACCGAGCTGTGTGGTGACGGCACCACACCAACTCCTCCTGCGGGTGTCGTAAGACTCGACTAAGGGATTGAAGTGTCACTGACCATTTTTTTAATAACGATTGATGATGGGCAGCAGCGTCATCATAGTGGACACATTACTGCGATCGCCAATCCGCTTGCCCAGCGTGGCGATTAAGGGCATTTACCTCCTAATGCGTCTATACGCATAGTTAATAGGAGAGGCCTACGTCCAGCAGTGGACTATCATAGGCTGATGATGTGATACTCTACACTTAGAACAACTGAAAACTAATTTCTTATCGCCGAAAAACAATAAAAACACGATAACTTAATCTCTTTAAAGCGGCTAAGTATAAAAGGCTTTTCATTTCTGTACAAAGCGAATTTGAAAGTCAATGCTAATAAAGAATTACCATTAACGGCCATGTTGACGGATCGGGTTCCCTAATCCTATATGGACGCGAACAAACGTGTGCCTTAGGGGCTTGGTTTCGCACGCCACCAAAGTAAAACGAGTAGTGTTTTCCAAACAAGCCGTAAGATCATCGTCAGCCTATGATAGTCCACTGCTGGACGTAGGCCTCTCCTATCAACTATGCGTATAGACGCATGAGGAGGTAAATGCCCATAATCGCCACGCTGAGCAAGCGGATTGGCGATCGCAGTAATGTGTCCACTATTATGATGACGCTGCTGCCCATCATCAATCTTTTATCAAATAATGGTCAGTGACACTTCAATCCTTTAGTCGACTCTTACGACACCCGAAGGAGGAGTTGGGGTGTTGACAAATGTATTCTTAACTGCCGTCACCATACGGCCAAGCCGTAAGCCGTAAGATGCCAATCCCAAACTTTCAGTTCCAAACGAAATGCAATAGGGATGATGATTGTAGTTGAAATAAATTATTTCACATTATGCACGATATAAATATACGAAGAAATTATTATACTGACTATACAGGGTGGTCCAAACCTTGACGTCAAAAAATTTTTTTTAGGTTCCCTACGTCATGGGCTATCAGAATATCCATGTATGTTAGCCGATTTTTTGTAGTTTTCGAGTTATGAATTTTTGAATTTTTTTTTTTTATATCTGGAATGAAGAAATTTATTGATAAAAAAAAACTTTTGGTTTTTTTTTATTTTTTCTTTTTGTAAAACTTTACTGGTATTTTTTTACCCAACTTGTATCAAAGTGAAGACGCTAATTTTTTGTCAGTAAATGCTTTATTTGTAGTTATACTTTTACAAAAAGAAACTTGTTAAAAAACCCAATAGTTTTTTTTTATTAATAAATTTCTTCGTTCCAGAATTTCTCAAAAAAAAAATTTCAAAAATGCATAACTCGAAAACTACAAAAAATCGGCTAACATACATGGGGTACGAGGGCTGCCTTTTAAGTCGTGTCGTTTGCGATTAAAAAAAAATAAACATATGGCATTTTCATCCTTTTGAATTTAGAACTCGAAAACAAAAAAATGTTTTCAAATTGGTCGAATAGTTTTATTACAGCGTCTATTTAAAGGTGACAAGTTGGTTGTAAAAATGGAAATAACTAAGGAAAATTTGCATGTGATTATTGTCTACAACTTTAAAAGGGGATTATCGCGACTTCAGTCTTTTGAGGAGATCACTTCTGTGTTTAGTGATGCAGCACCGTGTCTTAGGACTGTAGAACGCTGGTATTTACAATTTCAACGTGGGCAGTCTAGCCTCAGTGACAAGCCCCGTAAAGGTCGTCCAAAAACCGCCATGACGCAAGAGAATATCGAAGTCGTGCGGCAGCTAGTACTCGAAGATCGTCATGTGACCTACCGTGAAATAGAGGCGTCCGTGGGCATTTCAGGAACCACTATCCAAAAAATCCTGCACGAAGAACTTGGCTAAGAAAGTTGATCTCTCGTTGGATACCACATTTGCTTAGCGACGACCAAAAAGCTACCCGTGTTAGTTGGTGTCGCAAAACTCTGCAGCGATTCAGCCGAGGCGAGTCAAAACGTGTTTATGATATGGTTAGTGGTGACGAGTCTTGGGTATATACTTACGATCCAGATTCTAAACAGCAGTCAACTGTTTGGGTCTTTCAGGATGAGCCAAAACCGACCAAAGTCATACGTTCGCGGAGCACTTCAAAAAAAAATGGTGGCCTCGTTTGTGGCAAAGGGTGGTCACGTCGCCACTATTGTACTAGACTAGAAGATCGCAAGACGGTTACCGCTGACTGGTATACCACTGTTTGTTTGCCGCAAGTCATAACCGAATTTCGAAAAAACAACTCGACGCGTCGTATGATACTGCATCATGACAATGCAAGTTCGCACACCGCCCGCCAAACAAAGATGTTTTTGAGCGCCCAAAATGTGGAAATTTTAGATCACCCACCTTACAGCCCTGACTTAAGCCCTAACATTTGTTTAACGTTCCCCAAAATTAAGCAAAGTCTTCGTGGTCAACGCTTCAGCTCACTTCTGAGTGGAATAAATGTTTTAAAAACTGGTTTGAACGCATGCAAAAGTGTATTAAACATCGCGGAGAATTCTTCGAAAAACAATAAATGGTAACAATCTATAAAATTGTCTTAACGGGTGATAACAAAAAAATGAGAATTGATTCAGAGGCGTAAAAAATATATCTTGTTTATTATTTTTAATGATTGGATGTCCTTAGGCTATTTACACGTAACGGCTATTTACGACACCATTAATAGAATTTAAGATACGGTTCATGGTAAGATTTTCTTCAAATGTTAATCCTAATGTCTGGACAAGAGTGTTGGACGGCTTCTTTTTTTCTTTTGGGTACATATGTTTTGACCCATTTACACAACTGCACAAAAATTTCGAATTTCCAATTGTTTAAATACTAAATTAATACATTAATGCAAAAAAATCTCCCATACAACAAGATGGTTAAAAATATTTGAGGTTTTGGATTTCCACTCCTTGATGAAATTAACCATTTTTTTCTATAATTTCAAGTCATCCAGTAAGACTGTGAAGAAAAAAATATTTTTACAGATCAAAGTATTCTGGTTTTCTTTTCGTCTTGCTACATTCTAAACCAATGTTTTTAAAACATCAACAAGCATGGGAGCCATGTAAAAACTTATTTTTTTTATGGCAACTCGTGGGCTGGTGGAATCATAATGATTAAAATTACAATTCTGTTTGTTTAGTCTTTCCTTGGTCATTATGTTTGCTGATTTGCTGTTACCATTTCTGTAAGCTGTTGCCAGGGATGTAAGGATTCTATAAGGAGAGGATAAGCAAACTCTTTTATTAATGAAATTTCCTTATTTACTTAGGTTTCTTCTATGTTTAAGTTTGAAATTTAAATATGTCCAAAACATTTTTTACAGTTTATTCTTTCAACTTCATTTCGTCAAAAACGGAAATACTTTAAAAAATTAAGAAAGCTAATTTTAAGAACCTCTGAGATATCGCTACAAGTTCATGAACAAACTATGTCATTTATGTGACTAGTTTAATTTTGAGGTCTAGGGAATATGATTCTCATTTTTTTGTAATCACGCGTTACTTATTTCAAACGACACAACTTAAAAGGCAACCTACGTATATTCTGATAGCTCATGACGTGAGGAATCTAAAAAAAATTTTTTGACGTCAAGGTTTGGACCACCCTGTATTAATGAAAGAGGGACGGATAGTCTCTCTCTTGCCACGACATATTGTCGTATCAATCATGTGCTAAGCCAACTGTTTTGGATTTATGATCGACTTAAAAGAGGTTGTTATCAATTTTAATGACTGGTTATGGTATTAGTACAGATATTTATGACTTTTCAGTTGCTTACATATTAATGTGACACTGCTCAGATTAATATGACAGGTAATATGTACACATATTTTTGATTGGTAAATCTGTTTAGATGCATATTTATCTTTCTATGTTCATTTATTTTTGAAGCCTTGGAGTTGCTCATATATTTATGAACTCGACTGTACTTAGGACCTCGACTCGACTGTACTCGACTGTACTTAGGTACCTATCTAGATGTATAAATGTATATTTTATCTATTACGTACATCATTGCTTAAGTGTGTACTCATATCAAAGCCTTAATTAAGCTTTTCGTGTGTACGTCTATTTTGCGTAATAATAATTTAGCAACAAAAACATCGCTATTTTGTTTTTTTTAGCTAAAAAAATAACATCGTAGAAGAAAACGCCCTGATATCTTCCAAATTTGATATTTTTTCAGGAATTTGCTTTGAGATAGCTGTCCCCGTGGCGCGGTCCCAAATTAAAATTGGATTAGGTACATTTTAAGCAAAATTATACTTTAACAAGATTTTGTGTAAAGGCATTAAAAAAAGAAATGCTTATATTGCACATCTAAACGATATTGAAATTGGAAAGAACAAAAATTGAACTTCGTAATGTACTGTCTGTACTAACATAACATAACCCCCTTATTCACAACGTTTCAACGTCTTAAGGTGGATTTAGACCAAACGAGCATTCGCTCATTCTATAGGAAATTCATTCGTTACCTTCACATACGTGATTCGTCGAAACTCGTTGATTTCGAGTGGGGATAGAATGCGCGAATGCTCGTTTACCAATATCTATAAGAGCGTAAATTCTAAATAACTCGTGTCGATTTAAACTCCCTTGGGACGTGTTTTAATTTATCGCCACTAATTTCGAACTTCATTCTTTTCGCACTTCTGCGTGTAAAGGGATCAAATGATATAAATGATTAACTAAATTATTTTCTGCCAGTGTCTTGCCACTTCTACTCTTCGGGGAGTAGCTTTTGCCAGATCTTCCGAAGTGCACGTAATTGGACACAGGGAGCACTGCATCATGTGTTTTGTTGTTTGTAAATCGCCACACTCACAGAGGATGTCACTTTGTTCTGGGGCGATTCAAGGAGGTTGTTTTCGCACTTCATTTACAGTCACTGACTCATTGAATTTTTCCTAACTAGTGCGCAAAAACGAAATTTGCGCACGCTTCGCGTGCGGAAATTACTCTTTTTGCCGCACTTGTTATTAAAAAAATCGTCCCCTATACGTGAAAAAACTTTCCCGCACTAGTTAGGAAATATACTATTTAAAGTCGGTACAGATCTAGGGAGATTTATCCATTCAGTAAAATCATATAATATTCTACTGCAATTTATTTGTTATTGTACAATTAAGTTATATAAAATGTTATTACGTAAAATTTGTGACATAAAGAGTTACCTAATTCGAATCGGAGGTCGTGGGACTTCGAAGGGACTTTTTACATTTTAATCGGAACAATGGTTTATTAATATAATTTTCCGTATACAAAGTACCTATACTATCAAAAAATCACGTTCAATTATCTCGTATCACGTTTTCTATCACCCTGTGTACACGTTTTCCTTGCTCTATCTACTCATCACCACATCATCATCACATCATCAGCCTATGTTAGTCCACTGCTGGACGTAGGCCTCTCTCATTAACTATGCGTATAGACGCACCAGGAGGCAAATGCTCATAATCGCCAAGCGCTGGGCAAGCGGATTAGCGATCGCAGTAATGTGTCCACTATGACGACGCTGCTGCCCATCATCAGTCTTGTAGAATAGTCAGTGACACTTTAATCGACTCTTACGACACCCGCAGGAGGAGTTGGGGTGGTGACAAATGTATTCATACTGCCATGCCGTCACCACACGGCTTCTACTTACTACATACTTTATATTATATAGGTATGATTCTTCCGCCATTCGTGGCTTTGCTAATTTTACTTTGTCTGTCTTTACATATTGTGCAGGTACAGTCACCACATGGGAATGTGAAGCCACTTGGCAATGGATGCACATGACCGATGTTCCCCGATGATATATCAGTTAAATACGAATCTTTGTTGAGTCAAAATTTCAGTATGTCAAAACTAGTTGAAATAATAAAAAAATCTTCGTCTACGAGAATTAAGGATTAGTCATCGGCCATTATTAGACGCTAGATGTCGTTGTTCCTAGAGGAAACTGGATAACAACAGTTCTTCATAGATTTGTCTAAAACCGTTTAGTAATTTTCGTATTTTCTTTAAATCAGATGCCATGAATTATCTGACATTAATAGGCGAGGTGTTTTTTCAATTCAGCATAATTTATGTCATGTGGGTATGTTATCGAGCAATTTTAAATTATTTTTTCATTGACAGAGACAAATGCTATTGCTGTCTTTATTATCATTCGTCATAGCTCAGTTGACGTTAGTTGAAAACTTATGTAACCTTTGTAGAAATAATTATGGTATGGTAACCTTTGACAATCTACCTATAATCCTATAATCTGTCAGTAGCCATAAAAATATTTAATAGAGACTTGATAGTTTCTGACTGAAATTCTAACTTTGTAAAAATACCTGTTAGTGTCAGCCATTGAAAGGAAAGTGAACGAAATTACCATCAGGGCTCTGAAGTTAGATTGAAGTCTCCAGGACTAAAGCGGATGTTATAACGTAACTACGAGTATAGTAACGTCAGTTTCCGGAAAAAACACGATCAATCATTGGTTAAACATTTTTGTTATTACGTAACCATGGTAATGTCACCTTCCGAAGAAAACGCCAGCGGTCATTGGCTAATCGTAGCAACGCCGGCCCATTGGTCAGCAGAGTTCGGCCGAAGTCGTGACACCAGCCTCATAAGAGTTCGGAACCCGATTTGTATTATTCGACCAAGTTGCGAACAGTGGCAAGTGGCTCAACAATCCCGTGTGGTGACTGTGCAAGTGTACACTGTTAGATAATCTATATGTTTGTTGTTTACTACGAATTTAACGAATAAATTATTCATGAAATAAAACTATGAAAACGGATAAACTCGCGATTAGTTAACTTTTACTTCATTCCCACGTTTCGAACACTTTACAGGGTCCGTGGTCTGCGGGGGGCGACTGAGTTTTATTTCATGATCATGAGTAATCCTCGCGGTAACCGAAAAAAAAAGAGAATAAATTATTATTATTATATAGTACAGTGCATAAACAACTGCCATTGTAACTGGATACGATTTTGATAATTTAAACTTCTGGGTATTCAGCACTCGCAAATAAAGGGTTGGGTAACAACCAAGGACCAGATTAATTTCATTTTATGTCACATAGTCTCATTTCATTTCACGTTTGAAACTGTAGTAACGGATATATACAGTATGAGTATACGAGTATGTAAACTGTATATAAGGTCCTAATTTATTAGTTGCAGATATTTTAACACATGATACTTTACATTAAAATAATTAACTTTAAATATACATTTAGAAATCTTCTCATGTAATTTTTTTGGTTTCATTTTCCTAACAAAAATCATCATGTGCATTATCTGTCATGTCATCAAACGACACAATCCAACGTAAAATAACATGACATTGACAATCAAGTTTTAATTTATCGACGTGAAGTAACAGTTCCAGTTAAGTGGTACGTAAAGAGGTACTAGAATCTGTTCAATGAGTTTTCATTTAATAATCACATAAACAGGGTGTTTTTACGTAGCTGTTTTTCCGTTTTTTCCAAAAAAACATCGTAAAAGATATAATGTTTTACGGTTTAATATACTCCAGAGACCGAGTACTAGCAGCTGTGAAAATATCTGCATCTAATAAATTAGGACCTTATATATCTTTATACATTTGCGACAGATTCTCATACAGGGATTTAACACGGAAGACCAGCGTCAAGAAATCATAGAGATGACTTGACACAAGCTGAGTGGAAGCCTTTTCAGGAATGATTTTTTGTTATTTTCTTAGTTAAGTAAAGTCCTGTTTTATACTAAGTTCCTGAATAAAAAGCATTCTATTCTATTCTTCTATTCTAATTTGTATTTAAAAGTTTGAGTTAGAGTAAAAAAGTTTCTGTGTTAGAAGGTTGTCTGGAAGAGATCTTATCCGTGCGGTGACGGAGTAAGAATACAAAAATCACCGCCCCTCTCTTCCCGTTGGGTGTCGTAGGAGTCGACTAAGGGAAATACTGAGTAGCCAGCTTCTCAGCCGGTGGTAGGGTATTTTCACTAGTACCCGCCTGGTTGGCTACCACCGTACATTCGGTGTAAACGCCCGTGAAATGACTTACCTTCGTGTTTGCCGTGTTTCGGGGTCAGCCGGTGTATTTACCAGCATCTAGCGGGCCAGCAAGGCGGTGGCAACTAACAGGTTACTGATTGTCTCCTGTTCGTTGCCGCCGCGATTTGGGCTCTACTTTTCACTTACGATCATCAGGTGGAGTGGAGCCACTTTGTTGTGCCAACGTTATTTTTATTGGGTCGGCAACGCGCATGTGACACCCTGAGGTTGCAGGCGCCCATAGGCTACGGTGACTGCTTTCCATCAGGCGGGCCGTATGCTTGTTTGCCACCGACGTGGTATAAAAAAAAAAAAGAGATCGCTTTTTAGCGATAAGTGCGCCTGTTGTCTACCTCTAGTTAAGTCGCTACTTTCTCTGTAATTGTTTTCATTTAGTGAGGTGTGCAATAAAGAGTATTTTTATTGTATTGTTGTGTCAATTTGATGTCTGTCAATTAAGTGTGACGAGACTAAGATAACACAGTAGGTAGGTACAAAATCGTTTCCTAAAATGCGTTTATCATTGCGTAACGGTCAAAAACGATTCTTTTAAATGGATCCGGCAAACTCAAGACTACAATAAAATTCCAGATTATGTTTCGAATACAAAAGCCTTTTTACTATAGAGAATGCCTTAAGGCAAGAAGTCCGCCACTTGTTCTTTTTTTCGTATTGTGCTATAAAGATTGAATAAATAAATAAAAGCCGGCCGTGAGTTAACGACAGTAAGAATACATTTTTTGTCACGCGGGTGTCGTAAGAGTCGACTAAGGGAATTGAAGTGTTACTAACCATTCTTTGATAGAAGATTGATGATGGGTCATCAATCATCATATTGGACATATTACTGCGATCGCCAATCCGCTTGCCCAGCATGGCGATCATGAACATTTACCTCCTAATGCGTCTATAGGTACGCATAGTTATTAGGAGAGGCTTACGTCAAGCAGTGGCATGATGACTCGCATGATTTGATTACAGACAGCGGGACAGGCGAAAATAAATATAAGCTTCTATACAGAATTAATTTTTATTCATCGTTCAAATTTAGAGGGTTAATTCATAGGTCATATTGAAGAACTTATACAATGGGACCGATACTATTGTCTCAAGTCGGTCCCATACTTAGTAAGTTCATCAATATGACCTTAAAATTAACCCTCTAAAATTTGGCCGGTGAATAAAAAATAATTTTGTATAGTCACCAAATTAAAAAACCGACTTCAACGGATATCTCCAAGATCCCATAATTAGAAAATGTAAAAAGTAGATTACTTCATCCCTTGTACTCTGGCCACATACGCACGTCGGCAGTACCGACTGAAGGTCGTATCTCTCCCAGAGTTTAATAGCGAATTTCGCCTTTTGTAACAGGCATTAAGGGCGATATACCTATGAAGATATGCGGGTCATCAATCGAGACGCTTATGTGGCACTTTGTCGGACTTTGGCTATCGTCAATGTCAACCCGTTTGTTACGTAGGCTTTGTGAAGCTCAGGTTTTCTTGACATTCGTATCGATTCGTGTCTTCGGATCTATGTTTCATACTAAGCTAAAGAAATATATATACAGTGAGTTACGCTCATACTGGCTTTCATTGAAACCGAGGAATGCGATGTAGATTTTTAGCGAAACGGTGAGCATTATTTGATTTAAAATACTAATTTTAATATTAATTAACTTTCTAAGAAAAGTTGATTGAGAAGCAATGTATCTACTTCAAAATGAATGGTTAATTTGCACTTGACAATGACAGATCGCAACGTTTAACAACTAAGCAGCATATGCTAGTGGTAGGACCTTGTGTATTTGGTTGATTGCATTGTAGGTCCGCCCGGATAGCTACCACCGTGTTACCCGTTACCCTGCCGCTAAATAGCAGTGTTTGAACTGCTGTGTTTCGGTTTTGGGGTAAGATAGCCGGTGTAATTACTGGCATAGATAAAGGCAATCCATCCAAGTCCTCAGAGTAGGCAGCGCATAGGCGATTTCTTGATCACTATGTCCAAGGGCCTCAGTTCCTGCTTTCCACCGGTGGGCTGAGAGCTCAGTTGTCTACCTTCGTCACATGAAAAAAATGCGTTACATTGAGGGTAAATTTAAATTTTTGCCCATTATTAATAGGTACTTGAAAACGATTGCTAGTAATGCGTATTATTATCCATTTTCGTAAAAGCCCAGGTTTAGTGTGTCTGACTAGTACTTAGCCGATTTTCACGTAATGCTTTTCTTGCTGGCAGCAATTTGGGAGAGATTTTTTATTTGTAGGTTCCTTTCATTTATATATAATATAAATAATAAATAAATATTTTTGGACATCTTTACACAAATCGACCCACGGTAAGCTCAATTAAGACTTGTGATGTGGGTACCAGGAGACGATATATATAATAGATATATACATATAGATACTTAAATACATAGACAGCCATGACCAAGGAACAAATATTTGTGATAAATAAATACACAAATAATGCCCTCGCCGGGATTCGAACCCGGGACCTCCAGCTTCGTAGGCAGGGTCACTATCAACTAGGCTACGGAGGCTGACAAAATAATATATATATATAAAATAATATGTATATATTGTATTATGCTTTTCTTGGTAAATTAAATTACCCAATGGCATGTAAAACTGAAGTTATTTAGCATTATAAATATTTTCAGTCGCGTCTGCGGCTGTTCTTTAATAAACATATTTAATGACGACGTTAAATTTAAGCAATATTAATTAACATTGAAATTTTATCATTATTAATTACGTTCAACAAAAAACAACTTCATAAAATAAAGGCAACCGAAGCATCTAAATGAATTACCTATTGTTGAAGAAATATTATTTTTGTTTTTTTAAGAGAGTAATTTCTTTTTCTTGTTTTTTATAGATAACATACAAAGGCCGTGTGGTGACGGCAGTAAGAATACATTTGTCACCACCCCAACTCCTCCTGCGGGTGTCGTAAGAGTCGACTAAGGGATTGAAGTGTCACTGGGGTCTATATCGAATCGCATAAAAGTATTGTTCCGAATATTATGTCGCATAAGAATTTTACGCCGAAAATTGTTTCGCCGAATTATTGTTTCGCATATTTTTCATGTGTCGAAGTTTTTGCGCCTAAAGTCGTTTGTCCGAAACATTATTCATCCTAATGCTTATTGTGTCTAAGATTCCATTGCCGAAATTGTATTATGCATATGTTTGATGATCCTAATATTGTACATTCTACAATTGCTGCTAAACAATAAACATAACGCCTACTAAAATACAATACAATAAATACAATCCGCCAACATGTCGACGGAGCCCCTGGCGGGGCTCCTATTTCTGCTCTAAGGGACAAAAGATACCTAACGAACCTATCCAGGTGAATTACATGATTTTGAAATGTTTTTCTTTTTCATGTGGGGCGCTTCGCCCCCCGAGCCCCCCTTGTGGGGGGCTTCGCCCCCCGTCCCCCCTTATTTGGTCTTTCTCCTAGCAGCTGGAGCAGACCTAATATTTGTATTGTAAAATGTCTAAGATTAATGTTTTAACCTAACTTAACCGTATCGGTCCTGCCCCTCTCGTTTTTCTGCAATTAGGTTATCTACAAATAGCTAATTCAATTTGATAGACGTTACTACTTAATATTGATGTAGTTTAAGTTAGTTTAAAAGACTAGTGCTGTTATTTTAGCCACTCTAATAATAATAATAATGCGAAATATTTTTTATGACAATCAATATTAGTAATATTACATTTTAGATAATTTAATAATCGGCATACGAATATTCGGAAAAACATACTTTAGGACTTCTATATGTGTATGCATAAAAATAATTCGGCGAAACGATTATTATGACATTCAACAATATGCCAAATGTTTCGGCCGAAACATTTTCTGCACAATTAACATTATGCGAAGAGACGGGCACCCGTGTCACTGACTATTATTTGATAAAAGATTGATGATGGGCAGCAGCGTCATCATAGTGGACGGATACACTACTGCATTATGGGCATTTACCTCCTAATGCGTCTAAGTATATGCATAGTTAATAGGAGAGGCCTACGTCCAGCAGTGGACTATCATAGGCTGATGATACACATTCGTTAATTCATTAATGCATATTTTTTAAAATACCATTTTTAAGAATATAAATTAGTTTTTGAGATAATTCAAATAGTCTGAATTAATACAGATAGAAAATAAAGATTAAGTACTTGTGGCTATTTATAAATTAGAAAGCATATTAGTAATGTGGATTAAGGTATCTCACAAGGCATTAATTAATTTTATAGCTCGAGCAACTAGTTGGCTTACTTAAGTAAGATACCTGACTATGGACAGTCGAGGGCATTAATATATATACACTTCTCCATACTGATCCCTTACAAATGTGTCTATATATTAATGCACTCGACTGGACATGAACATGTATATCTAACAAACATGTATCGAA
Organism: Thaumatotibia leucotreta; assembly: GCA_025490895.1. Taxonomy (NCBI): domain Eukaryota; kingdom Metazoa; phylum Arthropoda; class Insecta; order Lepidoptera; family Tortricidae; genus Thaumatotibia; species Thaumatotibia leucotreta. Next base: position 16,373 of record JALPQI010020222.1, read on the forward strand.
AAAACCGGCCAAGAGCATGTTGAGCCATGCTCAGTCTATACTGAGCATGGCCCTATGGTCACGAAATGTTTTTTCTACTATTTATTCTACCACTGTTCAGTGTGTGGCCTGCAACCGGGGTGAAAATATAAACTGTGCATTAATAAGCTAATCAACAATCATTTCCACATATTACAATGAAATAAAACAAACTTTTGTTTGTCTTTTTTTTCTTGAAATACTTATTCGTTAGTTATGGGTTATTTTACTTGACTTCAAAGTTATCAATAACTTATCATTTTTGAAACATTGAAAAATGTACAAAAAGTTGTTAAAAAACCTAACAAATTAGTGTAAAAATAAAAACAAATTGACTATTATCACTCAGTACCTGGTATACTATCAAGATGTCTTGCGCTTGACAAGCTACGATATCGTGATGCCAAGATCCAGTACTTAGGGTCCATAACTTTAAATAACAATAACTCCGAACTTAACAATTTTGAAACATCGGGACCTTTACAGGATTATTGCGGATAAGTCTAAGGAGTCACTCATTTCAATTTTCTCCCGTGATAAAGGCCACAAACTGTATACCTACTTATAAATATGTTGCGATACGTTTTATTTTCATTAAATCCTTTGAGGTCCACTTTGTCTTCTGCCTCGACTGTACTAAAACGTATGTTTGGTTTGGTCATGGTTTCAGGTAATATTAAAAATACACTCTGTTTATTATTTGACTAGTGATGTGGCGTTCCTGGTAATTATCTCAAAAAAATAAAATTTCTTCCAAAAATATTCCCAAATACGATGAATTACGATGTACCGGGAAGGGCCCAATGGGCCCATCTTTATGTTTGATTTAGTTTAGCCCAAGCAATATATGAAAAAATGCCGACGCTTCTTCCTACAGTAACCTAACATGGCAAAAAACAGCACAGTGACACAGCCGAGAAAAACATCTAAAATACAACCGAGCCACAAGTCTCCTTTAGTAATATCTTGCGATGAAGCCTTAGGAACTGAATATACGAGCTTCCTGAAAAAAGCATCCAAATTATCTTCCAAATGGGATAAGCCGTTCGAATAATAATTATTTTTGTTTAATATTATGATCCTTTATTTATTTCTCTTTTTTATAAAAATGTCTATAAAAATCTTTTTTTTTGTAATAAATTCTTTAATGCATGTTATTTCAATAAGATTTATTATTATGCTGTTTTGAAAAAATAAGTCCACCTGAGTTTCTTACTAGTTCTTCTCAGGAACGGTGTAGGGTAGTAGATTTTTTTTCTCTCTCTTGGTAATGTCAGACGATTCGAAAATGCTTATTAATAAGCTTACTTGAATAAAGAATAGTTTGACTTTGACTCAAATAATGTTCTGGTTAAAAGTGAAAGTTGTAATATCAGTGATTCGAGCTGTGTCCATAAGATTGAGAGGAACCAGAAGACACATCAGCATTCGAATGTGAAGACGGAGCAGGGACCACCATGATCTACGGATGCGTTTCAGTTTAAATACATACAAATACAAATAATTTATTCGTGGCAAATATAACAAGCATGACAGGACAAAACAAAACAGACAAATTCAGCATTTAAAATTATACCACAAAATGGACTCGCCTCAGCATAATATCGACCCGAAAGCCAACGCTGATCTTCCGGCGAGCCCATTTTGAGGACAAATTTTTGGACCTAAATTTAATCGCAATGTTTCAGTTCCATAGAATAACTGTCAAAAACTGACAGGCCGAACCAAAAGTGTGGCCCTCCTAGGGTTGTTTTCTAATTATTCCACCCCCTTTCGCCCCTCCATTCCATATTCATATACTGTATAATTTATTGTTATTTATATCTTATACTTTTTCTGTCGGCTTATGATGGTACCGCGTGTAATCCTTTGTCGTCGTTGCCGTCACGTTCTAACAAGGTATGCAAGTGTGTTTTTTACATGGTCACATAATACATAATCCACATTTATATTTTATCGAAGTCATCTATATTAATTTTTTTGCGTGGGGCTTTATTTTGTACAGTTGGCAAAGTCACTTCTTTATTTTTAGAAATATTTTTAATCGTCGATCTACATACACCTTAAATGAGAAAATAAAATCTATTAAGTTTAATTATAACAACTAACCAATTCAAATACAACCGCACTATAAAGTGTCAGTACCGGTCCTGTCAGTAACCAATTGCAAAACATTTTCCAATGGAATACTATTCAATCCTTCGTCCTTTCTTTGGTTTAAATATTTTATTGTATTTAAGACGATTTTTCTTGCTTCTCTTGGTATCTTTTTCAGCATCTTTATGATAAAATCGTTTAAGTCGCGATATATTTTCTTTTTGTTTACATCGGTGACATTCGATGACATTCAACGCCTGATGTCAAACAGTAATCATTGCCAGTAAAATAAATTAGTGTCACTGAAAATCCGCAAAATGGCGAGGGTCAAATAGTAAGTTGTTAGGCTTTACAATTTACAATATTGCTGTTTGCCTCTCTTTCTAGCCAATATGTGCGTGCGTTAGAAAGGCAAACAGCGAAATTGTAAAATGTAACTTTATAAAGCGCCACCCTGATGTTGTACAGTCACGTCTAATAATATGTGTACATTTCGGAACGTATGTCCAAGAAATAAGGATTAAAATTGTATACTTATTATTAGAGCCGACCGTACAATAATTGTTTGTTTTATGTTGTAATTGGTAAAAAAAATCAAATCATAAATACAAGTGATTGCTCACGCAACAGGAAGTTCTAGGAAGACCTAATCGGATCGACATCTAATAATCAGGCCTGCTACCGCGAACATCGAAGTTCGAAAATTTCGGGGATTTTTCTCTGTCACTCTAATGACGCCTTCGTTGGAGTGACAGAGATAAATCTCCGAAATTTACGAACTTCGGTGTTCGTGGTAGCAGGCCAGATCGGAGCGGTCGTTCGACCTCTCGTTAAAAGAGATTAGCCCGTTTAAAGGCTGAACGCGCAAGTTCTGATAAGTCGAGGATTACAATTCAATTCGAAATAGGATTCCGACGACGGAAAATTAATGGCGAACAACCTATCAACCAACCTAACAACCAAATTAATGGCGGCCAGTGACGCTTTTTTATAGTATACAGGGTATTTTCACTTTTAAGGACACCCGATTATTGTCACAATTTATAAATAGGTATATAAGCTATACCTACAGGTGTTACAGAAGTGATGATGTGTGAATATCTGAGCGTTTCAATCGCCTAATTTTTGCCGAAGTTTCTAAACGTCTCAATGTTATACTTTTTATTTGTAGAAGGTACCATGCCTCCTCCAAATGACAAAGTAGCACATTGTAAAGAATAGAAACTTCAGTAAAAATGATGCCACCAAAATTAGGCGGTTGAAACGCTCAGATATTGACCCTTACACAAGATAATTAAACATTAATCTATTTATGGTTTTTTTATTAAAATTATCAAGGTTTTTTGTAATTTTACAAAAATCGTGATACAAGATGATAAAATATGAATTCACTAATGATTTTGAACAATTTTACAATGGGTCCAAACATGAAACCTCAAGAAAAAAAACCGATACCTACTTACATTTTTTCCCATAGAAAACGGCTAAGATAGGTTGATCAAAATGTATGGATTGATGAAATGAGTTTTCATATTTGGTCCCTTACTAAAATTGTTATTAATCATTAATAGATTCATATTTTATTATCTTGTATCACCATTTTTGTAACATTCCGTATAAGAAATACCAACATACCCAAAAAGGAAAGTATAATTTAAAATTCAAAAATATTTGATAATTCTAATGAACGCAATTAAGTTTTTTTAATCTCACGCTAATTCGGTGTCCCTAAATGTGAAAATTCCCGTAGGAGTAATAAATTAAAATACACATTCTTTAACTATGAATAAGTAAAACATGGAAGCTGTAGGCCATACTACAGTGTGTAAATCTAATACGGGCGATCAATTAAACCAGGCATGGGATTCATTAGATTCATGGGGTTTTTTTTAAATTACTCTTAATAACGACCCCACAGAATTTTTTAAAGATTTTCGGAGCAGCAATGCAGGTACGAACATTTGTTATTGTTGATATGGCAGTTATGTCATCTGCTTTTGAAATCAGCTGTCAACGAGTGCTTAACTCGCGTATGTTGCTCTACATTGCGCGCCGAATTATTTTGTATGGAAAATTTTGTTGCTCTAATTTGAAGTAAAAGCTATTTGAATGTACTTATTATGTCGTAAACTAACACCCGTTAAGAACTTCGCCCGTATTAGACTTATACCCTGTATATTGCCTATCAAAAACAGTTCTGAAATTCTTTGACAAGTGTTACCTCTATACTAGGGTGGGTCACTGATGTATGAAGAAAAAAAAAAGTATTTGTTTTTTACTAGTAACAGTTGTCAATAGTTCCGTAATTAGGTCGACAAAGAGTGTGCAAAATTATTTGGCCATCGGAATTAATTTTCTGCCTCTGGATCCAATTGAAAGATTTCATAGAAACTTCAGACAACTTCACACATTTTGTACTGACCAC
>JALPQI010020223.1:0-23490 GCA_025490895.1 Thaumatotibia leucotreta
CAAAAAAAATATAGACATTTTTATAAAAAAGAGAAATAAATAAAGGATCATAATAATAAACAAAAATAATTATTATTGTACAAGTTCACAATATTATTAAGCATCTATATCTATACTACTAGAGATGTAAAGGTCCTCTAGTTGTCAGAATAAAGAGAAATTAAGATTTAGAGAAGTAAAAGGTCTCTGTAAAACGTCACGATTTTAACAATAATAATAAAATAGAAAATTAACAATTTAGTGACAATCACAAAGCAACTATTCTTATAAAAGACAACAGCCAATACCTATTTAAACATAACATGACAGTAAAATAAACTCAAATAATAAATTCAACAAGAGATGTATAGTCTCTAATGTCAATAATACATAATTTTGGAGATGTAAAGTGTCCCCAATGTCAATTAATAATAATAATAATGATTTGGAGGTATAAAGAATCTCCAAATGTTGATAAAAAGTAAATAAAAAGGTGTATGAAACAAATGTTTCATGTCATAAGACAGTTAAAAGACAGCAACCACATCAAACCAAATAACTCTCTCTTCCTCCTAAGTCGTTTTAGTATTGAAGCCTATCAGATATTGTAGTACTGTATTATTCATAACAGCTACCGTGAAATGTGTACATTATTGAGTTAGTGTTGTTAATTATCATTGTCTTGTTGACACGGGCTTCTGGTGTCATTTCTCTCGAAAATGGTTGAATAAGGTATTCAAATGCATTCCAAAAAAAATTGTGGTGCATAATGATTATAAAAGTTAACAAAAGTTATTGTAAAACTCCCGATTTATTAAAGACATATTGAAAGCTGTACAATAGGCGATTTTCACTTTGTACTTTTTTAAATATATTTATTTTCAAAACTAATCTAACTAATCTACTTAACCTAACCTATATATATATATAAGATCGGCCCTTGTGGCATTGTCCGAGGATGCTGGCGGCAATTCCTCGCTGTATCGCAATACTGATGCGTTGTGCGAGTAAGTCGCCAGCTCTTCGGTCTTTAGTCAACCAGACGTTTCGCGATCTCATTGCTGAGACGTACTTTGTACCTACTTAATTATCAGGACCAGCCCTTTCCTTTATTTCAATTATTTTGTCAACAGCATGACAACTTGTTAAAAACGCTTCGCATACTTAATCCATCAATCATCGCCCGTCTAGTCCAGTTTAAATCCAAACAAAAACATTGTAAGCACGCGGACAGGGGAAAAGTACTTTGACAGCATCATATCAAATATACTCCGGCAATATTATACCGAACGTAGCTTGAGTATATAAGGTTCGTTTTGGCACGGAAGTAAAGATCTTGATACACGATCTCGTGAGGATCTGATAGAAATTCCGACGAAGGCATAACTGTCGTTATCCTAATAAGGATACAATAAAACCTTAACAGATTTAATTGTCATAATTATACTTTCCGTTCCAATTCTGTCACCCAAAACAAGGCTTAATCAATGGGTAATTCTCAATACATACATACCTACAGCTATGGAATTGTGGTTTGAAACTTTTAAACATTGTTTTTATTTACGATTGAATTATAGTTATTGGCCGTGTGGTGACGGCAGTAAGAATACATTTGTCACCACCCCAATGGGCATTTACCTCCTAATGCGTCTATACGCATAGTTAATAGGAGAGGCCTACGTCCAGCAGTGGACTATCATAGGCTGATTATGATGATGATGATAGTTATTCTAGTGAAACTTGTTGAAACGGAGAATAGAAGAAAAGAAGAATCGTGGATTTGTGCATCTAAATACTACAACGGGAAAATAATAGCCCAAAGAGCAAAACGATAATTCGATATAATGAAGATCATAATGGGATGCAATTTTGAGCTCATTCAATAATTGTTATTCTGGAATGCAGCAATAGATGTAAATAGTGTTTTAAATAATAACCTTACTAAAAAAATAGTAGTATACAACACAGAGCATGGAATAGGTTATAATGAGGTATTTGGTGTCACTAGTTTGAATGAAAAAACGAAAAATAAAAAAAATAATTTATACCGGGTGTCTCTATACTTAGGGGACATGAAGAGAAAGTACCTACTCTAAAAATTGTTGAAACCCTGTTTTGGTATGAAGATACTTAATCTTATTTTCAATAGCAAGTAGGTAATTTTTAGAGGTATGAACAGCAACATATAATTTTCTTGCAATTTCAATCAATAATTATTGTTATCATTTTACTTTATTCCTATCTTCTAAGATACTTACTACCTATCTTACTTTAGAAGAATTATTTCTTTAGGTGCATGGTCTCCATTGGCAGCATAAAAACAGGAGGTGTTTATTTTTCATATTTGAGTAGGTTCGATTCCCAGACGAAATAACAAACTTTTAAAAATAACATGAAGTCTTATTTCAGCAAAATACCCTATTTACGGTATTTGATTCCCATAGTACCTTTAATTTTTCGTCATTTTGGGATGCCCAGAATATTGAGCCAGTAGCAGATAAATGGTAAGTAGGTACAGTCAAAGCAATCGATTCACATAGCTTTTTTGATCTGGTCAATATGACAATAAAGGTTAAAAAGGTACGCAAATACATTTCCTTTACTGTACTTCCTGTGCATACAATTATAATTATATCTATTTTTTCTCTACGGTTAATTACTGTTCTTTACTATCACAATGACAACAATACCATATTCCTAGAGGCTTTTACATTAATTTCCCATTTACGAATTGGTCATTTATTTTAGTCCCCAATTTAATAATTCATTCTCAAAATCTTTAAAGTTATTGTAAAAATCAATTTGAATATTTTAATTAATTATCGGACAGAAGCTGGGTATTTTTTTATAATTAAAATAATAAAACCTGATACGATATGCTGTAACTTAAATAGCGGCAGAATTAAACGAATACCCAAAGTTCGATACGTATTAAAAAATAAAACCTACTCGTGTTCGCTTTCAACTGTCACTGATATGCCTAGCGTAGTAGCGTTATGGCATATCACAAGCCTACTACCTAGTAGCGTAGTAGGAATCACAATCCTTAACTGAGCTTACCGTGGGACTTGGTTGATTTGAGAAAGATTCCCAACATATTTATTTATCTGTGTTTAGAGATTTCTGGCTAAATTCTGCAGATACCCCCATTTGTCGCTGGCAGACGCACGTACAGAATTTTTGTCACTCAATTAAGCGGCCGCGTCAGCGGTAACAAATCATTATTTTTTGGGAATGGGCACCGTTTACGCACGGAGAAATGTGCCTCGTTAGTGGTGTAATGGTTTTGCACCGGGTATAGTTAAGTGCAAAAGTGTTATGCACTTTGTTGCGTAGCCGAAATAGACAAATAAAAATTTATTTATTTACCAAAGAGCTAACTACTACATCAAAGTTAATTGTAATAACAACAGAGATATAATATAATAGAATACAGTAAGTAGATTTTTAGTAGCCCTCACACTAGGCCTAGACTATATCGTGAGGACTGTGAGGCATTACCAGAGAAAGATTAATACAATTGAAAGAATGTGATGCGATGGATACAGGATGGATAACACAACGAGAATAAATAAACATCAAAGATTAACTGATGGTCCATTATGATCTGACCTATTATTAAAATAGCCTATATCGTAGGTTGCACTTGTAGCTATTTAACCCTTCTTGGGAATATATTTTGTAATACACATATTTTTTCATACAAGGATATATTATAATGCACATTTTTTTTTTATTTGTCAAGACAAGGGTTAACTAAAAGGAAACAAAATCTACTCTTCTACTAAGCTTTCACGATTGGCATCTTGGTTACGCACTATAAAGGCCCAGCCACGACATTAGTCTAAGGCGACCAATTTTCTTTAATACCCCTTTGTCCCCTTTGTTTTAGAGCTTAATCTTCAGTTCAATGACCGTTTACTGGTCGTAATCTATCACAATATCAATAAACTTCCAAATACGATAGAATTTCAATATTTTATGTTCAGTACCTATAAATGGGCATTTTCGCGAGAAGAGATACAAAAACTAATTTTTCTGAAACAGGTAAATTTTATGTTTTTCCTGCTCAGAATCACGAGCTCTTTCGATCCTACTAGAAGAAAAAAAGTGTCCCAACTTTTTGTTTCTATTACGTAACCGTTTTTCAAACACTTTGTACAGCGGTTACAAAGTGGAGAGCATGTAAAATGTATGAAAAATGTGGGACCATTTTTTTCTTGTACTTTTTTGCTCCTAGATTGAAAGAACTCGTTATTCTGAGTAGGAAAAACATTAAATTTACCTACCTTCAAAAAAATTTTTTTGGATCTCTTCTCGCGAAAATGCCCAAATAGTATGAATCTGACAGCTGTTGGTACCAGACTGCTACGTAGCGCTGCCAGGTGGCAGAAGAAACATCGAAAACCCTCACTCAATGGAAGCGAAAACAATTGCCAACTGTCCGCAACAGTACCATTGAAAAGGTCCAGTTTGCTGAATTTAACGAGGAAATACATCGCCCTAATTGAGATTGCACCTCGCACTGACGTTCAAAAAATCATGTCATTATCACCAAAGATGGCGCAGATTTATTAAGACGCAGCCGAAATAGACAGCCAGGATCGAGAGCAATGACCTTTTAAGTTTTTACGCTTTCTTTCGTATATTTTATAAGGGTTATTTTGCTGTGTTCATTTGTTTGAGACCAGAAGGAAAGTAGATCTGATGGTTTAATGGGGTTATTCCCACTTGTTACCACCAACTTGACACCAGTGGTAACAACTGGGAATATTTTTCCCACCTGTTACCACCAGAGTACTTGGTGGTAACTACTGGGAAAAAGAATTCCCAGTAGTTACCACCAATCACTTTAGTGGTAACTACTGGGAAAAATAAATCCCAGTTGTTACCACCAAGTACTTTACTAGTAATGTGCTTGTTTTTAATAGAATATACACAAAATACTTTGCCAGTTATTAATAAGGAGCAAATTTTATAAATATTTCTTTATTTATAAAATATCTTATTAACCATCGAATTTCACTAAAAATGAATACATTTTGAAAATATTTTTTAAACTTTTTTTTTTAAATGTTGTCAGTATTACCTACTCTGAATCTGAACCAAAAATATTACGAATTACTGACTTGATTATCACAGGGGCAGGTAAAAAGGGATGACGGGTGACCGGCTCGTAGAAGGGATAACTTTCATTTTTCATCGTGTTGTTTTAACTGATTGCGAATCTCAATCCTTTTTTAAGATTATTATAACTACTACAAGGTTTTAGGTACTTACACGAAAAATTAAATATTGAAATATTCTAGTTTTGAATAAAAAATCAGTGTAATTCGTCTTTATTTGTAGTATAACATTTTATAATAATTATAGTCTCTGGAAATTGTTACCATTGTATAACAAAATTTATGGCTACTAGGTATCCTATTGCAATAGGACTACTAAATATTAACTTAGTGGTAACTACTGGGAAAAATAATTCCCAGTAGTTACCACCAATTAGTTTAGTGGTAACAGGTGGGAAAAAAATTCCCAGTTGTTACCACTGGTGTCAAGTTGGTGGTAACAGGTGGGAATAACCCGTTTAATGATATTGTTACAATTAGGCGCAGTACATGCTTTACGTTCCTATTTACGTAATTGAATGACATTGAAATTATATTAATACGGGGAATTTAAGGGAAGCTTATTTAGGTCAAATATAACTCTTATTGTTATTGAATTATTAAAAAATAAGCTTAATGAATGAACAAGTGTATTGCAACCTTTATTACATACATCTAATGTTACTTAATTTGATAAATATGTGCCGTCAGTCACATGACATTAACTTTTATGTTATTGTTAAGGTTCTGTCACACTTACTTTTTCGCTTATTATGTATGAAATGATATACCAGTCAACTTTTATTAATGTCCCAAGTAACGTGTCCAATTTAACGCAAATCAACACGAACACCCTGTATAATGTTAAATAAATTGTATTTCCTACAGCTGTCACTTTGGTTTAATTAAAATGAAGATAATGATTAGTCCTATTTTCTTAATAAACTGGTAGATAATAAGGTAATATATTCATAAAATTAATAATGCGTACAAGTATTATAAATTTTCACGATATGTGTCACAGACGTCAATGCTATGGAAAGTCAGCCATGTTTTTTTATATTTTTTTAGATTCTGCTGACGATTGGTATATTTCAAAACGTTTCTTCGTTCCGAATTTCGAATCTGATTACAAATAAGGGAGGGATTGTGCAAGTTTTATATATGGTATTGGAATTCAATACGATTTCCTTTGAATTACCGCTTTTGAATGAAGAGTTCAGTAAGAATTATAACAACCAGCTTTTTGGGGCACTGGTCTTGTAAAATTTGTCCACAACAATTCGCTTCCCCAATGTGTTGTTACATTTTCAGGGTAATTTTTGGTGGCTTAGTTAGAACGGGACAGCAACGACGTCAAACGATTAGACTCGGTACCATCATAACTATCGTATGCCTCAGCCTCCATAGCCTAGTTAGTAGTGACCCTACCTACGAAGCTGGAGATTCCGGGTTCGAATCCCGGCGAGGGCATTATTTGTGTATTTATTTATCACAAATATTTGTTCCTTAGAATATCCAAATGGAAACCGTGAATTTGTGTTTTTCTCAATTTCCCAAAAAGAAATCCAACTGGAAATAAACCCTTTTTAAAAGACACTCCTCAGTTGTCATAATAACCGCGCTACCTTATACCTATGTCTAAATACACATGAGAATTATATCAGGAAATAAAACATTAAAGCTGTCACAGACAGTAGATATGTTAGATCTAAATGAATGGTAGACCATATAAATCTATCACATTTTGTAAAATAAGTACCTATTACTGTTTATTATGACTGCGATCAAAAAAGGTATCAACCCGTTACCTGCATCTTCATTTTAATTACAATATTGCCTTACATAATCGACGATCGAACCTAAAGATATGGTATAACGAGTTACAATATCCATCGAAAAAACCGTTCCAATCGTAAAACGCTCATCTCAGTGACAATTTCGCTGCAATTTTACATCATATTTACATTTTTGTCCGTAATAATTACTGGTTTGTCACACTGTGCAGTAAAAGTCGTATAAAATGCGTAAAACACAGCTTTCGATTTGACACGTTATTACACATAATAGTATGAGGTTGCAGTTATTTAATAACTTTAAATTGCATGTAATTGGATTTCGGTATGAGATTATTTTTGGATATTGTTTAATTTTGTTATAAAGTTAATTCAGTGAGCAATTACAAATCACATTACCTATAGCTATGAAGAGATAGATACTAAGTGTGAGAATATGAAAAACTCATACATTTAATTTTTAAATGAAAATTCATTTACTAAGACGGTAAAGCGTGAGATACCACCACCACCACCACTATCAGCCTATATTAGTCCACTGCTGGACACTAGCCCATACTATTGGTTCTCTTATTTATCGCCGAAAATTATATGGCCGAATATCACTTCCCAACTCACGTTTCGCGAAATTTTACTTCGCCGCATGTTCATTTCCCAACTTATTAAAATGTTTTGTTTTATTTGCCAACCTCACAGTTACCAACTTAACATTTGGTCCGTGTTTTACAAAGCAAATGTTCAAAATGCCAACATTCATGTGGCCGAATGTTTTACTTGACGTAATATACACTTCGTTGTTTATTGTTTACCAAATGTTTCATTACGTACAATTACGTTTAGCAAACATGTAATATTATTTGTGCAACTATTAATAGAATACGGCAATGAAAATGGAATCGATCTTGTGCCTAAAATATGCGTATTGGATTTCGAAAAAGCTGCGATACCGAGTCTTCTATCAACTTTTGAGGGAATTTATTTACAAGGATGCCATTTTCACTTGGGGCAAATTTTATACAGGTAACTACCTTTTTTTGAAATGCCTCCTTTTTCTATTTTTTTTATTATTTTCTTATACAGTATGAATACTAGCATATCTTTTTTTCGGGACGAAAAAAAAAAATAACCTCGAAGGTCAGGCGGGAGCTCGCTACGCTTCGCTCCCGCCTGACCTTCTAACCTAACCCGGCCAAGTCGGATCTGCACTGGAAGGCTTTTTCATTTTTTCCTTCTGGTTAGCCATATAAATAATAAGTGAAAATTGTTTTTTTTTTGTTGTGTTTTTCAATGTTTGCCAAAAAAAGAATTAAGTATGGGTAGGCTTCTTTGTAACTTGCCAAATGTATGAAAAGGCAACTGTTGCATCAGCGAAACGTTATTCGTTCATGAGTTGTTCGGTCAAGTGAACCATTTGACAAATGATAAGTCCGCCAAAAGTTTAGTTGCGTTATGATAATCTGCTTTACAATAATTCTGCCAAGTGAAACGTTGTCATACAAAAATTTGGCAATCGTTAGTTGTCAAAGTAAAAGTTCGGCGAAACGTTGGTTGGCAAATGAAAATCGGCCAAAAAAAATTCGGCGAAAAGGCAGAACACCTATACTATTACTTATGCGTATGGACGCATTAGGGGGTATTAAGCGTGAGACAAGAAAAGCCTTTTTTTATATTTGGAACAAATACTGTAGGATCAACTGTGTACACTCAAGAAAAAAATATTCCTTACTTTTTGGTCAATCTATCTTTGACCATTCTTGTGGGAGAGATAATTTTCTCTTAGGTTTTCCTTGTAGTAAATATGTCAAATAAAGCCAGTATTTCAAAGAGCCTACAAGTTTTTGAAGATTTCTATGGTCGATTTGATCGAACATTCCCTATCTAGATAGAGGTCATAGTTTAGCCGGGCTGTCGATCAACTCCTTCCCAAGGATCACCCTGCCGCCCCGCTTCCTGTCATACACTCCTAGTCTTGTCGTGGCGTTAATTGGTAACAGAACCCCTTCAATAATTCTCATTTCTACTTATTAATACTTAGGAGCCTTATGAATCTGGTAAAATTCTGGATTCGGTCACTTACGACCACTTCCTCTATTGTCCACTGTCCTAATTCCTAGTTCACCCACATCGATTTTTGAATCGATCAGTCGTTGAACGACCATTTCTCTCTTCGTACATTTCCTAGTTCGCCCACATCCTTGAACGACCACTCTTCTTTTCGGACATTTCCTTGTGCCCTTGTTCGTTCACTTTTTTTTGGGGACATTTTACAAGTGGCCTAACAAAGTGTTCGTTCAAAGAGGTAGTGTAACTATTCTAGTAAATATTAAAATTCATAGTCTGTTCAGTACAAAAAAAAATAGCAGAATAATGGAATACTAACATTTTCATTTTTGTGAGGAATTATTTTGGACAGCTTTAAAAATGGTCGTTTGAACGAAATGGACGTTCATGGAAGTGGTAATTACAAGCACGTGGCCTTTCTAGTAATATGGCCGTACGAGCTATGTACATGGACGTTCGGGGATGAGGGCATTCCAAGCAAATGGCCGTCAGAGGAAAGTGGCCGTAAGTGACCGAATCCAAAATTCTGGAAAGATATTTCAGCTGTTAAAAAAACAAAGGAACGCAGGCTTCGAACGTTTCTAAAACAAACACCAATCTAAATCTACGACCAAAATTAGTAGCAACATACGATCTCGACTGGCGCGTATAAATCTTCCCGATAAGTCGCTAGGTGGCGCTCGTATCAAGATGGCGCCGCCGATGGAGATATGCTTTGTTTAGTGGATATAGAGTTACCTGTGCACGCGCATAGGGTTGGAGTTCGATGGGAGATTGTCATAAAAATATCTGAGTTTAGAAAGGAGTTTATGAATTTTAGAATTATAACTAACGTGAGACTCAAACATATTAAAATATTATCGAACCGGGTTACTCACGTATTTAAGTCGATGATTGTTCGACATGTTTCGACCCATTAAGAGGGTCTTCGTCCAGAGCACCCTCGACCAAAGCCCGACGCGTACTCGACGTGTATGTGAGTAACCTGGTTCGATAATATTATAATAGGAGTTTATGAAGTATAAAATAAGGATGTAGGTTTGCATTTCTGGCACACGAAATATTTGAATGACAGCTAACTAGTGTAACAGGATATAGGATAGAATCTGCAGAATTTTAGAAAACCTTCACTTTTTTAATTGTCTTTATTTTCAAAACTGTACAATTTATGTACCGAGCTGGTGACTTCCTCGCACAACGCATTAGTATTGCGATACAGCGAAGAAATATCACCAGCATCCTCGGTACTATGCCACAAGAGTCAATCTTAGATATAGGGTTACTTTCACTTCTTATTTTGTGTTGTAGATCTATATTGAAGAAGAAGAAGAAAAAACGTTTATTCGAGACACGGACCCGGAACTTCCAGCTTTGTAGGCAAGGTAACCAACTAGGCTACGGAGGTTAATAATTATAATCTAAGTTTTTAAGGTAAATTAATTATATTAAGCTATGTTTCGACTGCTCTTAAACAATCATCATTTATAAGAACTTTCGAAAATGAAAGGATACAAAACCTTGTTCAACAATTCAGGATAATAATGATACTTTTATAACGGAACATTATTCATATGTCACAATAAATTAATTCAATTAATAAAACAAAAGCCCGGTCAAATGGCTTTTATGATAATTACATACATAAATATGAATGTGAATCACAACTGCCTTTAACGTTTGATGCGTGGCGTGTATGAAAGTAATGTATTAAAATATGTAAATAGTATCAGTCATAGAAATGGTTTTTATTGATAGTCAACCATTGACTGACAGCATTGAATTGAAGATGATACTCGTACTTGTATGAGCAAACTATATATGTTCTGCATGCCTTGCCAAGATGTGTTTCTGCCATCGTATTAAATACAGTCTGTCCCAGGGAAAAGTGACCAGCTTCCTGGGACAGACTGTATAAGTCAAGCTGAACAACTTTTACTATGGGACCAACATACAAACCGCGAAAAAAAATTTGACCTTTTCACACATTTTGGTTGCGTCTCCAATTCTCCATAGGGCGAAAGGTCAAATTTTTTTCGCGGTTTCCTTGTTGTTCCCACAGTAAAAATTGTTCAGTGCGACTTATACAGTGTGTCCCAGGAAGCTGGTCACTTCTCCCTGAGACACCATGTATACGACAAGCGATAAGTATTAATTTAATGTACTCAAATGGCAGAATAGATTGAATGTAAAAAAATCTAAATACATAATTCCATAATCACTCACTTTTAGAACACAATCTTGGGTTTGTTACCAACTTAAAATCTTAAACCTTGAGTTCACACATATTCTTAGTTAAAATTATTGATATTTATTAGTATTGGCGTAAAAATGTACGTGCGAACGTTATGTGTCAAACACGTCAGATGCTGTAGAAAGTCAGCCATATTTGTTTACATCTTTTAGGGTTTCGTAGCCAAAATGGCAAAAACGGAACCCTTATAGATTCGTCATGTCCGTCTGTCCGTCGGAAACTATAAATGCTACAGTAACAAAATTTGGTTAGGATATGTGTTGTATGAACCGCTACAGAATTATGATACTAAATTGTAAAAAAAAACCATTGGGTTCGGGGCCCTCCACACATGTAACTGAGGGATAGAAAATTTTTTTTAGTTGTATATAAGCGTGTATTAATAGAAAGGTCTTTGAAAATGATATGAAGGTTCATAAAACTCATTTTTATTTAAGCAAATCGTTTTCAAAATATCAGCTCTCAAAGTCTGTAAAATGTGTCCCCCTCTATTTTTTAAACTACGCGATATAAAATTCTAAAAAAATATATATTATGCACATTCATAAACTCTATCAACGATTTTTAGTTTGATCAAATTATCTCTTATAGTATGTATGTATGTATGTAAATTCTTTATTGCACACAAATAAAACAGGTAAAAAAATACACAACAATTCAAAAAGGTACAAGGGCGAACTTATCCCTGTAAGGGATCTCTTCCAGTTAACCTTTGAGCAAAAGAGAGAACTATATGAAACAAGAGATAGACAAACAAACGTGTACAGTGCGTGATTTGAATGACTACTGTAAATATACTATATTACCTACTATGCTTAATTCGTACATAAACTACACATATAGTTATAATGTAAAATACATAAACTACATATCTATAAATAAAATAAAAATAAAATACTCAACCATTTCACAAACTGTCGGAGAGCCACAACTTCTTCAGACCGTTCTTGAGTGACGTTACAGACTGAGCCTGTCTGAGGGACAGCGGCAACCCATTCCATAATTTCACAGCACGCACCAAAAAAGATCTAGAGTATGTTCGAGACTTATTACACGGTAAAGCAAGAGTGAGGTTAGCACTTGAACGTAAACGGTGATTACTGACATCAGCTAAATAAAGAAATCTTTCAGAAAGGTAAGGAGGCGAAGAAGGATTGAAAAGTACGTTAAAAAGCAAGGACAGGACATGTACATCTCTGCGACGGCGGATCGGAAGCCAGCCAAGCTGAGAACGAAATTGAGAAACATGATCGTATTTACGTAAGCCAAAAATATATCTGATGCACACATTCTGCAAACGTTCGAGCTTATCGAGCAGCTCCTCCCTCAGGTCCAGGAAAGCAATATCTCCATAATCTAGCAGTGGGAGCAAGAGAGACTGCGCAAGGGTAATTTTCGTTTGAAATGGGAGAAAGTTTTGTAGACGTCTCAAAGAATGAAGAGATGCAAACACCTTTCGGCTAATTTCCGCCACATGGGGTGTCCAGGAAAGCGTCTGATCCATGGTAATACCCAGATTTCGCACAGTCGATGAGAATGGGATAGGTGTCTGACCAAAATAAATGTCCGGAACCGTCATGTCTGAGAGCTTAGTTATATAGTAAGGACTACCAATAACAATTGCCTGCGATTTCTTCGCATTCACTTTCAATCCATAATTACGGGCCCAACAACGAATTAATTCTAAATCCCCATTTATGTCGTTAACTAAACTAGTAAAATTTTCAATACTAGCCGCTGAATAAATCTGCAGGTCATCCGCATATAAGTGATAAGACGAATTAAGTGACCTGGTGATACCATTAATAAAAATTGAGAATAGAAGCGGAGAAAGGACACCACCCTGCGGCACGCCAGCGGAGAGTTCACACCAGTCCGAGAACTGGTCGTCAACCCTCACACGCTGACGCCTACCAATAAGGTAGTTGCGGAACCAAGACAGAGTCGTTTCAGAAAAATTTAGAGTCCGAAGTATACTGAGAAGTAGGTCGAAGTTAACAGTGTTGAAAGCACTACTGAAGTCAAGGAGAACTAAGATAGTGAGCTTTTTATGCTCAATATTATGGCGAATGTCATCGGTGACTTTAACTAAGGCGGTGACTGTGCTATGCCCGGGGCGGAAACCAGACTGGAAGGGATTTAACAGGGAATGCATATTAAGATGAGATAGGAGACGGCGATTAACAAAATGTTCTATAACTTTAGACAAAATAGGGAGAATGGAGATGGGACGGTATTGAGAAAAATCGACAGGATTAGAGGTTTTGGGTAGTGGGATTACGTGGGCATTCTTCCAGGATGCAGGAAATGTACCCGTGGATAAAGAGAAGTTAATAATAAAAGAGAGGATGGGAGCAATGGAATCCGCCACAAGCATGAGCATGTCCAAACCCAGGCTATCCTCACCGACAGCCTTCGTCTTAATGGACTTTAGGATGGCAAGCGTATCTTGCGGCGAAATATCACCAGGTTCAAAGGGAGGCAAATCAGGGTGTATGTTATTGGCAAGAAGTGAGAGTGTTGCTTGTTTAATAGAAGGATCGAGAATTACTGGAGAAGTACTGAAGTGGTTATTGATTGCATTTAAGTCAAAGGTGTTTGGAGGATTAAATTGAGCTTTGCCCACCCCAAGTGATTTTAGGAATTTCCACAGTTTCGCGGGAGGACAATCTTCTATGGACTGGTGGATATAGCGCCGTCTTGCACTCCTACAGACTTTATTACAGCGGTTTCGTAAAGAATAATACCTATTAAGCTTCTCCTCTGATGGATCATGTCGTGACTTAACGCGAGCTCTATCGCACTTAGCCATGAGCTCCCTAATATCCGGCGTGAGCCACGGAGCCGGAAAATGCTTAACACGCGTCGGTCTTAATGGAGCATGTTTGTCAAAAATCGCAAGCAATGTGTTATTGAAAGCCTCAACCATCAGATCCACATCATCAATGAACTGTAGATGAAGCCAGTCGAACTTAGATACGTCATTACGAAGTGCTTGCATGTCTACGTCCCGAAGGTTTCTACGCATAACTACTTTGTGCCTCATTTTCGGAGGTCGAATTTTAAAAGATGCATAAATTAAGTCATGGTTTGAAAAACCCGAAGCATTAAACTGTCCGTGGAATGAAACTAAGTCAGGACACGAAGTTAAAATTAGATCTAAAAGAGAGGGAGGACCATTATGCGGGAAATGTGTGGCACCAAGCGGTAAAAAGGTTAAATGCAAAGAAGTGGAAAGAAAATGTAATTTGGAAGAACGTAGGTCATTTTTAAGCATACATGTGTTAAAATCGCCCATCACAATACTGTGGTCAAATTGAGGTATCAAATCAACCAAAACATTATGAAGGGTTTCAAAAAAATTAATATTGGAGGAGGGGCTATAAAAAACGCCAAGAAGTATTTTACTATGATGCATATTGACCTGAAGAAAAAGAAACTCAGGAGAGTTTAAACCGACGGATGGCGAATGAGAAACTATCTGGTAAGAAATATTACTTTTAATATACATGGCAACACCTCCGCCGCGCACTGTTTGCGATCCGCCATTACTCGTACCTGTCCTGTCATTACGAATTAAACAGTACCCGGGTAAAGGATAAAGTGTAGAAGGAAGTGACGGTTTAAGCCAGGATTCGGAAATGAGAATGGCGTGAATGTTATTGTTGGTGCTGAAAGAAGTGAGAAGTTCAGGATAGTGTGCTGGAATGCTTTGCGCATTTATGTGAACGACGTTAAAGTTTTTTGTGACCGAATCGAATTTGGAATGCAACATATCGCCCAAATCAGGTACATCCGAAACGTCACTCATGGAGTCGTAATGGCTAGATGAAGAAAGTGAAAAAAATTCGCTGTCTAGACTGGCATTCAGAATGCCAGACATCGTGCTATAGTTGAGTACATATGATATATATATAAATAAAAATATTTGTAGGTACAAGAATATATAAATAATAAAATAAGACTATGATTCAAAAATTACTAAAATGTACACCTCATTTGCTCGCCAGCAGCTGGTATAGCAAAAATCCTTATATATATAAAAAAAAAACGGGAATTTTACAACACAGTTTGAACAAAATTAATAGAAAAATACATTTCATCAAAACTAAAACTGTGCAACGGAACGTCGACAACAAAAAAAAAGAAAGTTAAAGTGACAGTGACAACTGACAATGACATTTATATGAACAGAATATTCAGAATTTACCTGCGGCATTCCGAAAAACAGAGAAATTAAAACAATTAGAATGAAAGTACCGCAACAAAAAAGAAAAAATAAATAAGTGACAAAAAGACAAATTAAAGTTAAGGTTTCTGCTTGACAAACCGCCCGTTGCCAGACCGAACTGGGTTAGCACGACGTGCCTGCGCAGGCGGCGGCGCGACTCTACTGGCGGCTGCCGGTCCTGCTGGGCTTGGGCCCGCCCTCTGCTCACCATCGTCAGACGCCTCCGGCGCCGGCAATGCATGTAACTCGGCCAACGTAGTCACTTTTCGCCGCACTCCGTCTTGACACTGAACAACTATGCGCCCATCACTGGTCCAGCTGCCTCTAACGCCGTACTTCTTTCGAGCCTCCAAGAACACCGCGTGTCTTGAGCTCGTGAGGAACTCAGTAATAGTCCTCCCAGAGCCCTTAAAAAGCTTCTTTGCAGCCCACACAGCGTCTCGGGTCCTTTGGCAAGCAAATTTTATTAAAAGTGGTCGAGGCTTAGAACCCCGTGTCCTGCCCAGACGGTGACAGGCTATGAAGGACAGAGATGACACCGCCTCAAGTTTTAGACTGTCACGAAGAATAACAGCCACTGCGCTTGATGGTTCTTCATTTTGAGTCTCCGGGCAACCATGCAGCAGAAGAATGTTACTCCGGGATCTTGCTTCCAGTTCTTCTAGGGCCCTATGCACAAGACCCATCTGCTCTTGAAGAGATTCCACCGCCTTCCAGAGAACACTCTTAAACTCCCAGTACTCACTTTCACTTGTGTTGTGAGTGTTTGAGTTGGTCGCCTGAAGAGAGTCCCCCGGGGTGGAGCTAGTGGAACCTGCAGCACTCTCAAATGTGGCCATCCTCGAAGCAAACATGTTCTTCATCTCCTCCATGCTCTTCTCTAATTGCGCCAAGTGATCCATGATGATTGATGAAATTGGACTTTTGTGAAATATGATAAATTATTTGATTTGAGTAGTGATAACAGCTGTGGGAGGCAGTGAGGTACTTATGACCACATGTCAGTGAAAATCTTTTCCAAAATGTTTATTTTTTAATATTTTTAATAAAATTAATGACTCTACAAAATTTTGATATGTTTATTGTTTGCCTACCCACCGCAAAAAAAGTATAGTAAGTATAGTTTTTGAGTTAGGTTGATTTAACTGTAATAATAATGGTACGGTACCCTTCGCGCGCGAGGCCGACTCGCGCTTGGCCGGTTTTTTTGGATTCTACTCACGATTGGTAAACCTACGGACTACAAAGGCCGTCAACATCGTATTGAACAAAAGCATCAGTCTCAGTCCTCTGGATGCCTCTTCACTGTAGGCCTCTTCTATTACCTATGAGTATGGACGCATTAGAAGGATGAGGATGATGAAGATGATGCATAATCGCCAGACTGGGCAAGCGGGTTGGCGATCGCAGTAGTGTGCCTTGATGACGCTTCTGCCCATCATCAATCTTCAATAAACCAATGGTCAGAGAAACTTTACTCCCTTGGAGGAATTGGGGGTGTTTACGGGACACTTTGGGGTCAAAACTTTTTAGCCAAAATGGGTCTTTCTGTCACAGACACAGACTGTAGAATGTGTGGCGAGGAAGAGGAGACAGTGAAACACTTGATGTGTGAGGGCATTTTCACTTATCATCATCATCATCATCAGCCTATGATAGTCCACTGCTGGACGTAGGCCTCTCCTATTAACTATGCATAGAGACGCATTAGGAGGTAAATGCCCATAATCGCCACTCTGGGCAAGCGGATTGGCGATCGCAGTAATGTGTCCACTATGATGACGCTGCTGCCCATCAACAATCTTCTATTAAATAATGGTAAGTGACACTTCAATCCCTTAGTCGACTCTTACGACACCCGCTGCCGCAGGAGGAGTTGGGGTGGTGACAAATGTATTCTTACTGCCGTCACCACACGGCTATTTTCACTTATCACTTTTCACTTATAGCCATAGGGACACCCAATTAGCTTAACTCTCACAAAAAAGTTAACTTCGATGTCAGTTTTGTAACGACAATATTTATTAAGCATTATATATTAACAAAAACAATGTTTTATCATTTAATCCAGAAAGAATACGCGTTTAAGCAGTATAAAACATGAATAAAGTGGATTTACGTAAATATTTCATGCTGAATTGTCGTTACAAAACTGACATCGAAGTTAACTTTTTTGTGAGAGTTAAGCTAATTGGGTGTCCCTAGAAGTGAAAATGCCCGTGAATATCATGCCCTCGCCAGACAAAGGATGAAAGACTTCAATTCCGGCTATCTGGAACCGATGGAGGTCAATTCAAAATGCTGCCGCTAGGGTTCGTCCTCAAACATATTGAGTTGATAGAACAAACCCTGGGATAGGCAAAATACTTAGCGGCAATTACACAAGATATCTTAATGGGTCGAAGTGTATCAGCAAGGGTCGCACCAATAAGATAAGATAAACTTCAAGGACTCCCTGGGTTCCCCTTAAGGTTTTCTCTTACTATACCCGGGAAGAGTTTGGATGATGAACAAACGTATTCTTACTGCCATTACTAAGAGGTAAAATAAAAAATACCAAAAATAAAACTATTCCGGATGCACCGCTCTTGATACTGACATTTTAACGCCTGAGAATGATTCTATCATCAAATCTAACATTTGAGAAGCATTCAAAAAGGTATAATGATCGCATTTGTTTTCAATTTGAACAAACAAACTGACAATAGATCGATATCTGTGTGGCACAGATTGGTAAAAACAAACGTTACAGGAGACATATTTTGAAAATGTATGAAACATTGATCATTTTATTGTTTATGATCATGTTTGCTAAACAGCATAGGACAGCAGTCAAGTGCGAGTCGGGTGGGGTTTAGGGTTCCGTAGTTGTTCAAAAATGGCTGGGCTGATTATGTTTAAAATAGTTTCATTTAAAAGTGTTCTATAAGCCCATTACTGATGATTTTTTTTAAATTTATTGGACCCAAGGATCAAAAGTGAGTGAGGGGCAGGGGACATTATTTTTTTCTGGAGCGGCTAACTCCGAAAATATTGACTTTGGAAAATAACTTTCTTTTGGTTATTCTTTTTAAGGGAACTATGCATTATGCAATGATCCTCCAAATTTTAGATTTTTAGATTATAGTAAAATAAAAAATCATCCCCACTTTACGAGTTTGGGAGGGTCTGGACAATTTTTTTTACATATTTTATTCGACTACTTTGTCGGCGTGATTAATCCTGTACCAAATTGCAGATTTGTAGTACAAGCGGCCACACAGCTGTCTGCGCACATACAGACAGAAGGACAGACAGACTGACAGGCGGACAGTTTGTTTACTACAAAATCCTAAAAAGTGAGCTTAACCTCGTAAGGCCCATATTTTTAGGACAAGTGAAATAATAGCTCAATGTCCTAAAAAACGGACATGTTATTTTTAATTTTGGGTCCTACCAAATAAAATTCATATTTCTTTGAAAAATATGACGTCTTGGGCAGTTATGAGTAAACTTTGTTGTCCTAAAAATAGGATGTTGGCCCTTACGAGGTTAAAAATATCAAGTTTTCTATTCTTTGTTTCTAAAATCAAAGTGATGCATCTGTTATTTTCCCTCTACGCAGATCTGTATCAGCAAATTCATAAAACGACCTTCGCTATCGATGACACCGGCTGCGAACCTGCTATTGTGCGGATATGATCTCCTTTCCTATTCGTTCTGAAGCGTCATAAGTGCCAACACTTTTCTATGGACATTTGACATTTTGTTTTACAATCACAAGTCCTGAAAGGTCGTATCTTTCGAGAAATTACTATGAGCTTTTGACGTTTAGTTTTAGTAAATTAAAGCGGATTTGCAAGGCTTTTAATATTTATGTCTGTATCTGCTCTCTATGGAACAGCTTTTATCCTCATATTGTTAAGGAAATTGTGGAGTTTTAGTTCATGCTTTAGTCTACTAAAGCATGGACTAAAACTCCACAATTTCTTAAATTATGATAACTATGATAATTTCTAAATTATGAACCAATAAAGACTTTTAGGGCCTGTTTCACATTCTTTGGTTAACGCTATCTGCCGGTTAAAAATAGTATGGTCCCTTTCTTCTTCCAAGTGAAAGAAAGAGATAGTGATATTTTTTAATTGACAGATAGCGTTAACCAGAGATGGTGCAACAGGCCGTTAGTGAAATAACTACTCTTTTTGAAGTTTTACTTGTTATAGTCCAGTTTTTTCCACGGGAAACCTTCGATGGTGCTGGCCGGGACATTGGCAGACCGAGAAGAAGATGGCGGGACGACCTGTACGCGTACTATCCAAATTGGTGGGAGAAATTTGACGACCGGGCCGAATGGAGGAAAAGAGGGAAGGCCTGTGCCCAGTGGGACACTAAACCAGGCTGATAAAAAAAAAGTCCATTTTATTTTGAGAAAACAGAATTCAAAGCTTCAATAATTAACTCCGACGTTCCCAGTACGGCATTGCATTGCATCCATGGTTTTGGAGAAAGACTCAAAATAATGTGTCGCAATAATAAAATTTTGAATAAACATACACATCATCATCATCAGACTATCTCAGTCCACTGCTATACGTAGGACTCTCCTAATATAGATGCCTCGTATATACGCATTAGGAGGTAAATGCCCATAATCGCCACTCCGGGCAAGTGGATTGGCGATCGCAACGTATCTATTGTGACGCTGCTGTCGATCATCAATGGTCACTTGGTCAGTGACACTTCAATCCCATAGTCGACTCCTACGACACCCGCGGAAAAAGTAGGGGTGACAAATGTATTCTTACTGCCGTCACTACACGGCTAATATTTCAAAAACCGCTTTAAATTGCAGCAATAAGGTAAGTAATTAATTAACCAAATAATACTAACTACTATGGAGTTATATGAGCTCACCATTTTCAAAACATTTGAATTTTGAAGACGTAAACGAAGTGAACAAGTGATATATTTTTTCAGTTACATAGAACATAGAATCAGAACAGGTAGAGCAGAAACGTCATAAGAAAGACTTCAACGCGCTTAGCGACTCTACCATCTACATTCTACACTGGCTCTATTTGTTACAAAACCGCTCTTTTAACTTACTATAATATTTAATTTTATTATTTTTTAAACATTTTTTTCATATCTACAGGATAAAACTATTTAAACGTATTATATCGCGTTGCTATTACAAAAATCAAACCGTAATAACATTACAGTAAAATAGATGTAATCCCAGCTCAAACTAATATACTCCCACGCTCCCATTTGCTTACACATAAACTATAAACTCCAATCTATCATATCCCATAGAAACTCGTCTAATGTTACAACCATAACACAACCAATATTTTACTAGAATACATATCAATAGCCGTACCATGAGATGATGGTTTTTATTTGTAAGTGATTACGGCGATAAACCGGTTATTAACCGGTTTTCCCATGCTTGCCAAAACCGGTTTTCACGCCCTACTGCCGCTGTGTTATTGTCGCGGACACACTCCCTTATTCATAAACGTCTTCTAATTTAGTTAACGGCTAAGTATTTTGTCTCTTTCGCTCATACCGACATATTGATAAGACCGAAAGGGATAAACAATAAGTTAAGAGTAACGTTGAAAATGTCGGAAAAAATAAAACATTTTTTCGGGAACATATGAAAATTTCGTATTGTTCCGTTTTTTTCGGAATTTTACAGAAATATCTATATCTGATGAACTGATGGACTGATGACCATCAGGTGGACTGATGACCTGGTGAAGGTCGCAGGAATCCGCTGGATGCGGGTGGCACAGGACCGGTCATTGTGGCAATCTTTGGGGGAAGCCTATTCAGCAGTGGATGTCTTTCGGTTGATATGATGATGATGATGAATTAATGTCACTGTCACTGTCACTCCTTACCATCTCTTTCAATGGACTCTTCCTCGATGACATCGCGTTCTCCTGGTATAAGTGAAAATTCAACACAATTTGCATTGGTTCAGAATTGAAAATTAAAGTGGAAACTTACATTGATTTTTTCCAAAAAAATCCGGAAAAAACAACAACAAGAAACAGGATTTAATCCGGAAATTTTCAACTCTAGTTAACCATTAATTTGGCAAATTTAAAAAAAAATCCTGCGTTCTAGCCTCCTCGCCATTGTATAGAGCAGAAAATTCTGTTTAAAAAAAAATACAAAAAGTGGGTCGAAGGCCATGTTCATTGTGACATACATTGCCAAATTAAGGGTTAATTAATAGACGTTTACGAGTAAGGGGTATACTTTCTAGTCTTTCTACCCATACCCCATATCACTCCTAGTACTCTTACTCGCATTTTGGTGGCGAGCTGCTTTGCTTTATTCACACATTCGACGCTGCGTTCGTCAACGAGCTCGACGTCGAGACAGCCTTGACTAAAATCCTAGCTGTTTGATATAACATTAGTAATCGAGGCTGTGAGCGAGGTTGCAGGCGAGTTCGTCGCTGTTTTTAGTTAGAGAATACGAAGTTCGTACATTAAACGTCAAACTCTCGACGCAGTGTAGTTCCAGCTCACGCCGCATTCGTCGCCGAGCACTAGTGTCGTTTAAAGTACATTAGTGAATACTGTTTTTAGGCTCGACGCTGCCGCAGCGCTGACACAGCGCTGACAGCAAGGCGGTGTCCTTAGTGAATAACCCTGCTGGATAGAAAGTAAGTCCGCGTATTGCGTATGCGTATTAACGCAGCGACAGCTCATAGTACGGCTACAAAGGACTTATTACAAATATCAAAATCGTAAATATCGAGCATTTGCCTCTATCACTCCGATTACAACTTCATTAGAATGATAGAGACAGCACAACTACGGCACATCAAAGACCATCAGACTAATGAAGATGTTACGACGACACTGCCGTAATTAGATGCTTTTATGGGCTTTCGATAGATATGATTGGTCGGGCAGAGATTATGTAAAAAGTTGGGGCGGCTTTATACCTAGCCATTTGGTGCCTCTGAGATGCTACGATTGTACAAAAGTACCGTAGTTTTATGGGTCAATCACATTTATTATGTCACTTGTTGTCATGGTTACATTCTCCTGGGTCACCCTTAAAAATACCTTAAAATTCTACAAAAAATTGTTTTCTTGTCTAAAGTGGAATCCTGAGCGTAATAAGGGATACTAAAGTGCAATCCTGAGCGTAATGAGGGATTCATGCGTTAACACCCACTACAAAAACAATTTTGATACCGTGTGTGACACAATGCTGCTTTTCACAGCACCTATAAGAAAAATTAAAAATATATCACATATTTAATATTTATGCATGTAATCGATTCTGAAGACATCTATATCAATTAAGAACTTACTGTTTAATGTCATATTTCATTGTATTATTTTAGGCTGGCCAAAGAAAGTCCTTGAACAGAAAGAAATATACCAATTTGATCGCTTCCAGCAGGGAAGAAAAGGCCAGTATTCGAATAGGTGGTGTAAAAAGGGGTTTTTTTTTAAATACGTGGTGTGGAATAGTACATTACTCTAGAGGACGGGAAACGAAGGGTTACAGGCCAAGTAGATATATCAGATAGGAATACGCGGCCTGTAACCCTGTTTCTCGCCGAGATTTGTATAGTGCTTTTCTCAAACATAAAAGTAACTGATTTCGCCGAACCATACTATTTGATTTGTAAATGTAAATAAACTAATAGTACAGTATCGTACAACATTAAAAAAAAACATTCGCGCCTAACTTTTTTTTTAATCTGTTTGAGGTATCCTTTTACCTGGTGGTATAGACATTAGTTTTTAGGTTATTTTTAGGGTTCCGTAGCCAAAATGGCAAAAACGGAACCCTTATAGATTCGTCATGTCCGTCTGTCCGTCTGTCCGTCTGTCACAGTCGATTTACTCGGAAACTATAAATGCTACAGTAGCGAAATTTGGTAAGGATATGTATTGTATGAACCGCTACAGGATTATGATACTAAATTGTAAAAAAAAACATTGGGGTGGGGGCCCTCCATACATGTAACTGAGGGATAGAAAATTTTATTTAGTTGTATATAAACGTGTGGGGTATTAATCGAAAGGTCTTTGAAAATGATAT
>JALPQI010020224.1:0-17850 GCA_025490895.1 Thaumatotibia leucotreta
GAAGCCCTTTGCAACTAAACGCGCACGATATCTCACTTTATTTTCTAAGTCCACTTTCTTTTTGAACACCCACTTACACTGAACCACTGTGTTATTCTCAGGATAGTCCACTATTTCCCACGCTTTGTTTTCCTCAAAGGATTTCAGCTCTTCTCTCATAGCTTCCTTCCAAAATGAAGATTCAGGGCCGTTCATGGCTTCTTCGAGACTTATTCCTCCATCACCTGTGGTCGGATTCGATTCCACACACATACTTGAGAATCCATATCTCTCTGGTTTCTTCCTTATTCTCTTTGCTGGAGACGGATCTTGGACAGGTGCCTTCTCAGCTGCAGCAGCACTCATATCAGCCCCGTGGTCATCTGGAAAACTGGGAAGCTCAAAAAACTCCGCCTCATCAGATTCAACCGAGGTATCTGGCTCGCCATGATCTGAGGTCTCTGCACCTTCCTCAGGCAAATCTTGCAGCTCTTCTTTTACAGGATCTACTGTATCTTCTTTTTCAGGACACGAGACTTCGATCTGCACACTGGCCTCCATGTTCATTCCCTCCTCTATTATAACAACATCCCTACTAGTTGTTATACTATTGTTATTGGGATCATAGACTCTATACCCCTTGACATTGTCGGCATAGCCAACAAGTATACAAGACTTTGCTTTCTTGTCCCACTTCAGTCGACGTTCTTTAGGGATATGCACCATGACCTTACTGCCGAAGATCCGTAGGTTGCTAACATCAGGCTTCTGCCCTGTCCATGCCTCATATGGTGTTTTGTTGTTCAAACCTGACGCTATAGACCTGTTTTTCAAATACACAGCTGTGTGAACGGCTTCTGCCCAAAACTTCTTTTCTAGACCTGCGTCAAACAACAAACTCTTGGCTTTCTCTCCCACAGAGCGATTCTGGCGTTCAACCAATCCATTTTGTTCACTCGAATATGGGTTGCTCTTCTGGTGTACTATTCCTGACTCTTGTAGATATTTTTCAAAAGTTTTATTACAAAACTCAAGCCCATTATCTGTCCTTATGGACTGGATTTTCTTTGAAGTTTGATTTTCAACCAGCAACTTGAACTGCTTGAAGTATTCAAAAGCTTCATCTTTTGTTTTCAAAAAATAAACAAAAGTCATTCTACTGTAGTCATCTACTAGAAGCATAAAATATCTTGAGCCTCCTAGAGATTTCACCTCCATAGGTCCACATAAATCGCTATGCACCCTCTGAAGAACATCTGTGCTTCTGGTACCGACGTGTGAAAATGGTAGTCGAGCCTGCTTAGCCTCACAGCATACCACACAGTTTTCCTTCGTAATATGCGACTTATCTTTGAAAGATATCCCTGTAACTGCACCTTCATTCATTTTATTCAGGTCATCACTACAAATGTGTCCAAGTCTACGGTGCCACACACTTGCAGTCGCTGATGCCAATAAACAACTTTTAGGTTGCACAACATTTAGTTTATACACGCCTTCGACCAAGTCTGCCGTAGCCACCAACTCTCCATTCTTGTTGTAAATACAACATCCGTCGTTCTCGAAGATAACTTTATTGCCCTTGCGTAGAAGCTCGCTAACTGACAATAAATTTGTTGCCAAACTTGGTACATACAGCACGTCCTTAACTGGAATCTCGTATTCAATACCCTCTGCCTCTGTGATGATACACAAATCTCCACTGCATTCTACTGGTATTACACTTTTGTTTGCAACAACAATTTCTTTAACACGAGGTTCGTTTGACACATTTGTCAACCACTGTTTATTCGGGCTCATATGCTCACTTGCACCCGAATCCACGTAGTAATCCGTACTACTAAACTTAGCACTCAAAAACACTGCACTAAATGCGCTCGATTGTTTACGCTTTTCAGTTTTATTAACATTTGCATTCGGACATTGATTTTTGTAATGACCCGTTTGTTTGCAAGAATAGCAGGTAATCATTTTCTTCGAGCCTGTCAGTGTCGACTTGACATTGACGTTTCTTGACGCGTTATTCTTTGTGTTGCCAGCCTTATAAAAACCTTTTGCCGCTAATGCACCACTACAACTTTGTGCGTCACTCGATTCCATATCGAGCAGCTTCGACTTAATGACATCTGCGTCAATTGAAATGCCTGAGTGCTCAATCGCCATTATCATTGGCGCGAATCTGTCTGGCAATCCTGCCAACAACAACGATCCAATCCATTGTTCGTTAATGTCAAATCCCGTACCTCGCAACCGCTGTGATGTTTCAACAATCTGCGTTACGTATGACGTCATTGAATCACAATTCTCCAGCCTGATTGATATTAAATTCCGAAGAAGGGTTATTTTTCTGGAAAAACCTCGATCATCAAACATCGATTTTAACTTGTCCCATAACTCCTTTGTAGTCTTCGTACTCTTAATATGTACATATAAGGACGGGTCTATTGTTAAAACTAGCTTCGCTCTGGCTTTTGCATCCACCGGATCAACTGCCGCCGCCGCCGTAATCTCGCCGCTGTCTTTGGTATCTTTCTTGCTTAGTATGAGTTCACTCATTCCCTCCAAGACAAGTAAGTTCTCTGCCGCAAACGCCCACTCATCGTAGTTTTCCCGGCCCATCAACTTTGGCACATTAGCGATGAAATTCGAAGACATTATTTTAACACAACTAACACCAACACAACTGAACAATAATCTGGACTAATCTGAACGTTAATTAAATACTTTTATGGAAAAAATATGCTGGAGCACATAACCTATTAAAACTCGTGTTGACAGTTACAAACAGACTAATTTATTTAGTTTTCAAAGTACCTACCGCTATACATAGTTGTAGCTTAACTACTAACAGATGGCAGCACTGGTACAGAAATGCATATAATGCAGATTGATTTTGTTATATTTTTAACAGATTGATATGATATATATTAACGCATCTAAACTCAGAGTAGCTTAATGAGCTATTGAGAGGGCTATGCTCGGAGTTTCTCTGCGTGATCGAATCAGAAATGAGGAGATCCGTAGGCGAACTAAAGTTACTGACATAGCCCTCCGGATTAGCAAGCTGAAGTGGCAATGGGCAGGCCACATTGCTCGCAGTGCAGATGGTCGATGGGGTCGAAAAGTGCTCGAGTGGAGACCACGGCTAGGCAAACGTAGCGTAGGACGTCCACCCACAAGATGGACAGACGTATGAAGGTCGACGGGACACGCTGGATGCAGGTCGCATCTGACCGGTACATGTGGAGGTCCAGAGGGGAGGCCTATGTTCAGCAGTGGACGTCTTATAGCTGAGATGATGATGATGTCGTTAAGGCAAAAATATACCTGCCAAGGTGTTTCATGATATGTGTCAAAAACGTCAAATGCTGTGGAGACTCAGGCATATTAGTTTACACTTTTTTGTTTTATACTGATTAATTGTATAACCTGTAGGTATGTCACCTGTGTATTCTAGTGCTATTTAAATGTTCTGCCATTAAAGACAATGTTAAATATTTACTTAATGTTGATCCAGACGCAATAGGCAACCTTTCCGAAGGGTCAACTGAAACTGCGTCCCTACCCCGAACGACGAATTCCGCATCGGGCATTTTTCTCTGTCACTCTAAAGACGCCTTAATTGGAGTAACAGAGATAAATCCCCGAAATTCACGAACTTCGGTTTGTAGTAGCAGTAGCCCTGTTCTCAGCATCCATCAAGAAATGAAGAGAAAACAAAGCCTTTAATACCAACTCCAATTAAGCAACAGTTACATTTACCCTTTGTACTTAAGTCTTTGTAATAAGAATCAAAATTGTGTGAATATTTAAACCCACCTTGATGTAGACCGTTTCTAAACGAGGGATTAGAAAACGGTTTTGTGGACAGACGACTTGAAGGGCGATTTGATCTTTATAATCTCTTTTCGGTTTATGTTAGGTCTTTGTAATATTTTTCTGATTAAGATTCAGCATGCCTAGCGAAGATGCCATTCTGCAATCGTATACGATAAGCGATAAGTCATTGACCATAATAATGTTTGGAAATGGTCACGTGAGTTTTCGTTCGAATCTGTCATTCTCATCAATTTATTACTTATCGCTTATCGTATGAGATTGCAGAATGGCAATTTGTATTTCTATCATTGAAATAACATTAATAATTGAAATACAAGTAAAATAAAAAACTAACAAATTAACAATAGTCATGTCAGTCATCATTAGGCTTAATACTTTTCATAGCATGTAATGAGTTCATTTTTTAGTTGTTTTGAGTAGATTAAAAAATAATATTTTGTATAACATTTAAATATTATCGAACCCGCTTCCTTGCGTATTTAAGTCGATGATTGCACGACATGTTTCGACCCATTGAGAGGGTCCTCATCTGGAGCACCCTCGGTCAAAACCCGACGTGTATTATTATTTATGTGTGATTATTTGCTTCTTGCGGCCTCAAGAATACGCTGTTAGTAAAGTTATTCGGATTCCTCGTATTACGCCGTGTATAATTGTATAATTATGTACCTATAATATACATTATTGCTTAGTAGCGGTTTTTACAGTGGTAGCTGTGCTTAGTTTGGCGCTAGGGAAATCTGTGAAAACTGACACTTAATTTATTAGTATAATGTATGAAGTTATATCTATAGTGGTTGTAAGGCCCACCATTCCATTATCTTTAAATCTTACTTTGAACTTTGACGTAAAAGGAATATTAGTGGGGAATTTCGTTTGTTTGTAAAATCAATCAAACAAAGGAAATGCAGCTTTAATAATTTTTTGAAAAGTTTCAAATTCATTGTAACCTGGAGCGTAAATTGTAATGTACATTAAGCCTTACGAAGTTAACACACATAAGGTTAATTCGGGTAAGACCGCCTATCAGGAAAGTCCGTCTACCAACCCTAATTGAACAGTATAATGTATATGACGCATATGACGGACATTCCTTCAAAATAAAATATGCCGGACTTCCCCGCACTGACCTAAATGAATCAAATAGAGATTTTAAAGTACAAATCCATTTCCAACGATGTTCAAAGAGAGGTTTATTGCCTGAGTTGTTGCGTCGCTTTTTGGTAAATATTTTTCAGATTTTTCGTGAAATCGAGAAATGTGGGAATTTCAGTATTGGAGAAGCTGTTGTCCGAAATATTGCAAAAGTAATATCGAATAATCTTTCTGGCTTTTAAAACTTTAAGGTTTCATTTTTTTTTTAAATAAAATCGGAGAAGAGCTGTTATATACCTACATATAAGTTTTCAAACTTAATTCACATAGTAACAACCCTTTGAGATTTGAATGTAATAAACTTCATCATATCATCATCAGCCTATCTCAGTCCACTGCTGGAGACGTAAGCGGGTCAAAATTATTTTCTTTGTCTTGTTTCATACCCCTCTGTCACGCGTTTAGTTACTGTTTCTAGTACTTAAGTAAATAAAATCCGGTGCACTTGTATTCCTTTTACACGCTAGATTTTAATCCTTACATAAGAAATTGAAAACAAAACATCGTCTCATACAAAATTTACCACTGTGTCACGTTTTTAGGGACACAAAATAAGACAACGAAAATAACTTTGACCCAGGCCTCTCCTATCTAATATGCGTATAGGCGCATTAGGAGGTAAATGCCCATAATCACTACGCTGCGCAAGCGGATTGGCGATCGCAGTAATGTGCCCACTATGATGACGCTGCTGCCCGTCGTCAGTGACACTTGAATCCCTTAGTCGACTCTTACGACTCCCGCAGGAGGAGTTGGGGTGATGACAAATGTATTCTTACTGCCGTCACCACACGGCCCAATGGTAAACAATGGTAGCATATCTATTCGTAAATGTACTACTTACTACCACTGATTGTGCCTGTGTCTATAAGCGGGTGAATCAACGTTTTATCTGTCTGTTATTGTCATGATTATGGTCTCTTGTTATTATTTTTAACAATGCTTATACAGCATTACAGTAAAACCAAAGCACTGTACAAATTAACATACGAAAGAAAATTATACACACTTAATTAAGCATGGGAACAAGTTACTTCCAATGCCTCACAGTATGCAAACAAGTCCGACATATATTAGACCAATGAGTTGCAAATATATCACACTCTGGTGCCCATGACAGTAGCGAGTTCAGCATCCTTAGAGCACGCCCGGTTGGAAAGTTTTTACGCGCTACGGTCCGTGTGGGTGGAACTGCCAGAAGATTGTGATACCGCGGCCTCAAAAGATTTTTGGGAATAAATGGTATAGCGAGTGTAACTATTCTTGCCACCAGATCAGGACAGTCTGTGTCGCCACGTAGAATACCACACGTTGTCACGAGGAGACTGGTGTTGCGTCTTACTTCGAGTGAATTAAACCCTAGCGAAAAGTTCGTTTATGCAAAACTATGGTACTAAAATTATGCATCTACTATGATAATTCATTAATACGCTATAACGCCACCGCCACGCACACGCGCATGTTGTACACGCATTTGGTGTGTTTTGGCTAAATAGATGTTGTCTCGCTTCGTAAAAATTCAAACCAAATCCACAGAACAATGCGAATCTGCGTCTTCTTTTTATTTCAATACAGTTTATTATTCTTGAAATAGGTAGTTCTATTTGAAGAAGACAGGCCTGACTCGCATCGCAGAATCATCAATCTTCATGTGAAATAGTTTCTTATTTTAGAATAAATAAGTGACTTACGAGTAGGTATGTATCTCTTGTTGATGTGTTGATAAAGTAAACAAGCATACTACAACATCCAAATTGTAAATTTTATCTAGTAGTATGTAATTGGTATTTGTTAGTTGTAAGTTAGTTTTATAAGTAGGTACATATAGGATTCGTGGGATACGTAAGGTTCAGCCTCAGCTAGGCTAGGCCTTTCACTCAAATCAAAATTTTAAGTTAAGTTGAAATAGGTTTCTAGGAAGGAATAATGAGCCAGTGCTCGGTTTTTTGGATTTCCTCTAGCGGGATTTCGCGTATAAAAAAAATACGGGTATGACTATAAAAATTTGTTTAACACTATTGTATTATACACACTAGAGCATATTTTATGAAACAGAAATATGGCAATATAATTAAGTAAAGTTTATTTTTAAAGTTACTATAATAGGAGACCCACCGGGAGAATAAAAAAAACCGATCACTGAATTAATGACTGTAGAATTTCCGTGGGACTGTTATCGTTAATTAGGTCAATATTTTGTCTTGCTGGTTTGACGTGGCCCCGACACTATCTAACCCACATTGAACTGATTATTTTGTATAAAAAAAGCAATCCATCAAATTAATAACCCCTGAGAGGTAATTGCACTGTCCGTTGATTTGATCGATTTTATGTTTCACGTGAAATTGGTTTTAGCATAATAAAAAAGTATTCAGTACAGTTGGTGTTTTTTTACGCACTGCAAAACAGTGCACAGTGCAAAACTTCAGAGGGTCATCTATACTGAAAAACGTCGTACGATACACGTGCAAAAAGGTCCAACTAAAGGTAACTTGTGTCGATTTAAAACTCTCTCTAATTTATTGCTATTCGTTTAATGTATTATTTTTATCCCTACCCATTTTTTAGGTAAATCTTATCATTCAAGATTGGTTTCACTGACGGTAGTATTGATTGAGCGAATTGAATTTTATATAATTTAATGTCTAATAATTGGACTATGACCATAGAACATTGAGTGTTGTATGGTCATAATTTACGAAAGATTCTAATTAGACCTTCAACAATATTAATTTGAGGGCAATAACGAGGAGTACTATAATGTACTTTCGGGATTTGGTAAGATGAATAGATTTACCATTTCTTGGCATTTGATTTGTAAGCATGAATGAACCAAGTATGAACACAGTTATGAAAAACAAAAATTTTTTCGCTATGAGTGTCAAAATATTTAACAAACTACCTAATGAGCTCAAATATCTACCACTCAATAAATTTATCCAAAATAAACTGTATTCTTATCTTGTTGATAAGTGTTACTACTTACAGTGCGAAAGAATTTCTAGATGATTAGCTTGAACATTTGTAATTTGCAATCATTCACGTTAGTAATATAATTATATTGGCTTTTAAGCCAGTAAATAATAATGTGATATGTTTAATATTATGATTTAAGTTTAGTTATTTAATATCACAAATTGCTTGACTTTTTAAAGCCTAAATGTGTTTTGCGCTATAAAAAATAAATAAATATCTTGGGACATCTTACACAAATCGACCTAGTCCCACGGTAAGCTCAATTAAGGCTTGTGATGTGGGTACCAGGCGACGACATATACATACATATACAGGGTGGAAAGGGACGACGTTCCTTCCCGCTACCGACCGAATCTACCAACAATTACGATGAACTTTCAGTATGGGACCAACATCGAAATACTAAAAAAAAGATTAACCCCTCATACAAAGTGAGTGATTAGTTAGAGTTCAATAGTATGGAAAAGTCAATTTTCCATGTACGCTTTCGATGTTGGTCCCATACTGAAAGTTCATCGTAATGGTTGGTAGACTCGATCGGTAGCGGGAAGGAACGTCGTCCCTTTCGACCCTGTATATATATATATATATATATATACATATATAATAGATATATACATACTTAAATACATAGACAGCCATGACCAAGGAATAAATATTTGTGATAAATAAATACACAAATAATGCCCTCGCCGCGATTCAAACCCGGAACCTCCAGCTGCGTAGGCAGGGTCACTACCAACTAGGCTACGGAGGCTGAATTTGCAATAGTTCACGTTTATAATATGCACTTAATAATAATATAATAATGTTTGTAATATTGCCTTTTAAACCAGTAAATAAAAATGCATGTTTCAATAATATGACTTAATTTTAGACATTAAGGGCTAATTTTTCAATCCTCAGTTAAAAGTATCCGTCAGATAAAAGTATTACCATCCTTATCGCTGGTCATCAGTCAAAAAAGGATAGAGCTAACATTTATTTGACAGTTACTGTTAACTGGGGATTGAAAAATACACACTATACTTAATATCACAATTTGCATGACTTTTTAAAGCCTAAATGTGTTTAACGCTATACTTATTATGTATTAACACCATTGTACATCACATTTAATGGCAAATAAATAAATAATAATAATTATTAAGTTATTATAGCGTCAATAGGTTACGACAATTGCTTACTATGTTGTACCAACTTGTTTTCCACTTCCTGCCAAAAAAGAAATGCTTCCCTTGCTAGTTTCCGTACTTTATTATTATTTATTTACGAGTAGGTAAGAAAGAAGACGAAACAGCGTCGGGGCAAAAAGTTTCCTAAATGGGGTCGTATCGAGGTGACGAAGGTTAGTGTGATTACGATTAATAGTGTTTTTCCTCATACATTTAATATTTACCTACCATGGAATGCCTTATTTATGGCTATTAGGCAACTGATCGCCTCATAGTAAGCCATCGGATTGCAGGGTCGCAGATTCTAAAGTCAATCAATCAATATATTTATTTGCTAGAATACATAATACAGGTTCTGGTACAAGATGTTAAGGTACAGTGGATACAGTATTCAGTCTAGTAAAGACATGCAAATGCAGAGATTTGTGGACTATATAAAAAACAGAAACAACGACACTTACAAAACGATTAAGTCAAGAGAGAGAGAGAATAAAAAAAAATACAACCAATTCAATTCACCAATGTCAAAAAGAAAATACAATATCAATAAATTAAAAAAATAATAATAATACAATATCTCAATATCAACGAAAATGAACCTACACCTATTATGTCTATTTTTTTGAATCGTACATATTGAAATTCAATAATTCATTCGTACTGTAAAAACATTTATTTGGATAATGCCATTTAGTTACTACATTTAAAAATTTATTACCTTGTAATTGCCTTATATCTTCTGGAAGACTATTAAAAATAACAACACACATGTTGCACGCATTTTTCCTATAAATCGCAGAAGAACACTGAGTTTGGTACAATAGATCCCTATATTGAGATCTCTGCTCTCTTGCTAACACATCTGTCCTGCGTCTAAAGAGTTCAGGATGTTTTTTGACAAACTGACAAGCTTTCTTTATATACATGCATGGCAATGGTAAAATATTGAATTCTTTAAACAGCGGCTTGTAGTCGTCGATGTTCCAGATATTGGCTATAGCCCGGATGCACTTTTTTTGTCTAAGAAAGGCTCTACTCACATCGACAGAATTTCCCCAAAGCAACAGCCCGTAGTTTAGCAATGAAGAAGCATAACCATGATATGCCGTGATTGCCGCTTCAACTGACATAGTCAATCTGAGTCTCCTCAAGGCAAATGCAAAACTGTCCAGCTTGGTACAAACATAGTCAACATGAAGTTTCCAGTTTAAATATTTATCAATATATATACCCAAAAATTGTATGCTTTCACAATTATCTATTTCTGTACCATTATAATTAACATTAATATGATTTATCGTGGTATTATATGATTGGAACTGCATATAAAAAGTTTTGTTAAAATTAATGTGAAGATTATTACTGCTAGTCCACTGGCATATTTCAGCTAATGATTTATTTATGAATTCTTCATGTGAAGAAATATCATGGGCTTTCACTATGACGGTCGTATCATCCGCAAATAAGATGCACTTGGGTGTGATTGCTCGAGGAAGATCATTCACATAAATAACAAAAAGCAAGGGACCTAGGATACTTCCCTGAGGGACCCCCCGTTGGTTTTCACGGTGACTTGAATGAAAATTCCGTCTTACAAGTTTGTTCCCATCCTTGACCATTCTTGAAATTTCGGTGAACTGTTTCCTGTCTCCTAGATAACTTTTAAACCACTCGAGTGCAAGACCCCGGATTCCATCCGTTTCAAGTTTTCTTAGAAGTAAATTATGGTTTATACTATCGAATGCCTTACTTAAGTCTAAAAATATTGTCGCAACCGGGGTTTTATTATTAATAGCTTCCGTCACGCATTTGATCAAGTCAAAACATGCCATTTCAGTTGAGAGACCCTTTCTGAATCCAAACTGTATAGGATGAAGAATATTATGCTTCTCAAGAAAATTAGTTAATCTGACGCGCATAGCCTTTTCCAGGATCTTAGATAGGACGGGAATTAAAGTAATAGGCCTATAGTTGTTCAGGTCACTACGATCTCCCTTCTTGTATAGAGGTTTGATTTTGGATAATTTCAATTGTTCTGGAAATATACCTTCCTGGAATGAAAGGTTTATGATGTGACACAATGGCTGACTCAGGTAAGTAGCATTAAATTTAAGTAAGTCTGTTGTAATATTGTCATGGCCACAAGCCTTACTATTACTCAATGACATAATTATTTTAAATACCTCCTTCTCATCTACGGGTCTTAAAAACATTGAACGTGGATTGTTCTCGCAGGTACGTACTTTTAAGTCAGTTATATCGTTGCATGCTCCCTGATCTATGATATCGATAAAGAAATCATTAAATATGTCGCAAATATCCTGTGGATTAGTATAAATATTATTGTTAAATTCTATAGAGTTCAAATCATTATATTTATCATTACAACATGTTGCCCTACATTTATTATTATTGGTCTGAATAAAATTATTATTTACTATTCTTTGAGAAGTATGAATACATTTCCTCAGAATGCTATTATATAATTTAAGTAGTCGCCTAGTATCGATATTTTTAGATGAATTAGTTCGAATACTTAACTTGCGTTTAGTTTTACAAGATCTCCTTATTCCCTTCGTCAGCCATTTAATTTTATTCTGACGACTACTTACCTTGACCTTTATTACTGGGAAACATAACTCGTACAAAAGGCCTAAAAATTCGTAAAATGAAACAAAAGCGGTTCCAAAATCATGAGAAGTCAATACATCTGAAAAGGACAAGGCAGCAATGCATTTCGAGAACTTAGCGACATTTTCTTTACAATAGTCACGTTTGAATTCAAACCACTGAAAACGTTCTTTAAACTTTCGCATTTTTATGACTATACTTTGCCCCTTATCATGATCTGACAGATAGAGGTTATGTGTATTAGATTTGATTCCTTTTATGTTACTGGCTATTTGATCCAGACAAGCATTGCCTCTGGTCGGCGACTTCATATGCATCACAAAATTGTGATTCATTAATACACCATTGAGGTCCTTAGAGAACAAGCTATC
Organism: Thaumatotibia leucotreta; assembly: GCA_025490895.1. Classification (NCBI taxonomy): domain Eukaryota; kingdom Metazoa; phylum Arthropoda; class Insecta; order Lepidoptera; family Tortricidae; genus Thaumatotibia; species Thaumatotibia leucotreta. The sequence continues at coordinate 12,128 of JALPQI010020224.1, forward strand.
CTTCAATATATCAATGTTCCAGTCGCCGCTAATTACAATTTTCCTCTTTTTATATTTCGCAGATAAATATGCAAGCAATGTGTTTAGTTTATCTAGGAAAATGTTTACATGTGATTTTGTTTGCACAGGTATGCGATATATAACCACAACTATAAGGTCCAATCCTACAATCTCAACTCTACAGCATTCAAAGTAGTAGTATTTTGCTAATTTTAGCTCAAAATTCAGTGGCCTTACATTTAAAGTCTTCCTAACGAGAATAGCAGTTCCACCCCTACTACAGTCCCGACAATAATAAGCTGCTAATTTATAATTACTAAGTTGAACATGATTGATATAATCACGCTTAACAAAAGTTTCGCTCAAACACAAGATATCAACTCTATCATCAAACTCCTGTAACGCTACTTGTAGGAGCTCAAGTTTCCCTAATAGACCACATATATTTTGATGTAAAATTCTTATATAACTGTTGCTGGTGTACGACTCACCTTTACGTATATTATTACGTTTGCCGCCGTCATGAAAACAAAACCAAATCGGTTTCGTGTGAAGGATAATCATAGTAAGTAGGTAACATAATATTTACCGCTCGCCCACGTCCTTTTTAACCCATTAGTACCCATTATTCACGGTCAGTGTAGATAAGGGACGTTTATATCGATTTTCTATACATGCCCAATATTATAACACCCATATAGCTCTTTAGGGTTCCGTACTTAACGCTTAAAAACAAAAAAAAAATAAAAAAAAATCGTGCGTTCTAGCCTCCTCGCCATTGTGTAGAGCAGAAAATTCAGTCTTAAAAAAATAAAAAAGTGTATTCATTGTGACGAACATCTGTATTCCATCAGGCGGTCCGTATGCTTGTTTGCCACCGACTTGGTATAAAAAAAAAAACATCTCCTAATTAAAGGCCCGGCCACGACATTGGTCTAAGGCGACTAGCGGTGGAGCGGGATGCCGATATGGGTACTCCCTCTCGCACATATGGTTTTCCGCTAAGCCGGTTGCTTTAGACCAATGTCTTGGCCGCGGCATAGGGCTAAAGCCGTAATCTTTTGACCGCCACAGTCGGCTATCACATCATCAGCCTTTTTCAGTCCACTCCTATTATACTACGTAGACGTAGGCCTCTCCTATTATGCTAGACGCATTAGGAGGTAAATGCCCGTAATCGCCACGCCGGGCAAGCAGATTGGCGATTGCAGTAATGTGACTACTATGATGACGCTGCTGCCCATCAATCCCATCATCAATCTATCAAAGAATGGCTAGTGCCACTTCAATCCCTCTATCGGCTTACGACTCTCGCGGGAAGAGTTGGGGTGGTGACAAATGTATTACAACGCAATAAGGTGAATAATTCTAGATGATCTACATGACGGTTACGACGACAAATAATAAACCTGCGACCATCATAATGTGTTTACTGTGATGACTCTGCTGCCCATCATCAATCTATCAGAGAATGGCTAGCGACACTTCAATCCTTATCGACTCTAGATTACGACACCTGCGGGAAGAGTCGGGGTGGTGACAAATGTATTCTTCAATCACCACACGGCAAACAGTCAGTCATAGACGACGTCGACAGCTACGCTGAAGCAGTAGAAACTTACGCGGGACGCCAATATCAATTTCGCTCAAAAATCACAATATCCGTCAGTGCCACGACATATCGTTTTACCTCTTAGCTGTCAAATGGCTAAGGATTCGGCTCCACTGACGCGGAGAGGAGCGGAGCTGTGGGAGCTCGGCCAATGAGGCCGCATCACAGTGTTTCGAATTTTGAATTTGAAGAATGTAATTCGTCAATTTTGCCTAGCTCCGCTCCTCTCCGCATCAATGGAGCCGCACCCTAAGACTTGGCTGTCCATCCGTTCATCTGTCTGGCCGTCTGTTCATCGGTTTAACTGTCTGTCACAGGCGTAATCTAAGAATCATGATAAGCTAGCTGTCATCAGATTGTCTGTGGACGTGTCACCAAACTCTATTTCAAGACAGCTAGACAGTGGATATTTTCAAAGAATATCATTAAACAGTTAAACTCACATGTATTTAGTCACTACTCGCGACGACACAGGCCTACAGGACTACAGGCCGTGTGGTGACGGCGGTAAGAATACATTTGTCACCACCCCATCTCCTCCTGCGGGTGTCGTAAGAGTCGACTAAAGGATTGAAGTGCCACTGACCATTATTTGATAAAAGATGATGGGCAGCAGCGTCATCATAGTGGACACATTACAATCGCCAATCCGCTTGCCCAGCGTGGCGATTATGGGCATTTACCTCCTAATGCGTCCATACGCATACTCGTAGTTGATAGGAGAGCCCTACGTCCAGCAGTGAACTATGATAGGCTGATAATGACTCGCGACATGTTTCGGAGAGCCTTGGTCTCCATTATCAAGCACTGAGCCCGTGTTCACGATTTGCAATGTCTCACGAAAGTTTAAAGTTTGTTATTTTCACAGATATATGTTTTTTTTTTAAACACGGAGTATACTAAATATTTAAAGGGGATCTCATACAACCAGGGACCGGAACCGTTATTTTGCAAAAACCTCGAAATAGCCCAATATTTTAAAATGTTTTTACTCTTTATGTACTACACAATATTTTATGTAATTAACAATATCATATTTTTAAATTACTTCATCAACTTAGAATTTATATACCGAAGAACGAAAAAAGAACCGTTCTTTTTGTATGGAGAAAATAACGGTTCCGGTCCTGCATACAACAATTATCTCAGCTGATTAAAATATTCACATAAAAACGTTTAAAATATTCACAGAAAGATACGGAACCTTTCGTGTGCAAGTCCAACCCGCACTTGATCAGTTTTTGTATGTATTTTTTCACAATGCTTAATAGTAAGGTAGCTATCGTGGCGTATGCAAGTATGCAGTATGCAAGTGTGTAGCTCCAAATGCGGTTTTTTTTCACGATTTCGTTGTTAGTTTCAGAATAGTAAATTACGACACTAGAGCGAAAAACACGAAATACGAAACGAGTGGCGATGTTTTAAAACGACACGAGTTATGAATTTCCTTTTTGCACGTGTCTCGTACGACGTTTTTAGTACAGATGGCCCTCCGAAGTCTTAGGCCTGACGTAAAATGACCCACTTCTCGCACTAGTATCTAAAAAACCGGCCAAGTGCGAGTCGGACTCGCGCGCGAAGGGTTCCGTACCATTATCAATTTATTATTTAAAAAATACAGTTAAATCAACCTACCTCAAAAACTATAGGAGATAATTTAATCAAACCAAAAATCGTTGATAGAGTTTATTAATGTGCATAACATATATATTTTTTAGAATTTTATATCGCGCAGTTTAAAAAATAGAGGGGGGGACACATTTTTCAGACTTTGAGAGATGATATCTAAAAAACGATTTGCTTAAATAAAAATGAGAGAAAGACCTTTCTATTAATACCCCACACGCTTATATACAACTAAAAAAAAATTTCTATCCCTCAGTTACATGTATGGAGGGCCCCCACCCCAATGGTTTTTTTTACAATTTAGTATCATAATCCTATAGCGGTTCATACAACACATCGCAGCTTTAATAATAAACCGTCATAACTCAAAATTGTCAAAAATTGAGTTGATGTACTAAAAAGCAATATTTTCGATAGTTTTACCTGTTCTCTTTCTCAGACCCGCCAAAATAGCGTTAATGAGAGAGATGGCATGAGTTGCTACGTTTAAATCACGCGATTCAATTTGTGCTAAAGAGGCGATTTTCAATTATGATCCGATACATGAATAGGAAAGATGCTCATGATGCGAGACATTTCGATATATCTTTTTACTGTATAAAAAATGAGTAAAGTTTATTTTAGAGTTTGTATTATAAAATAGGTAAATTCAAAGTTAACGCGTTCTATGACAAAATATTTATTGGAATTAAATGATACATTTCAGATTATTTCGTTTTTCATCGATTTTTTTGATTTGTGCCATTATATTAAAATAATTTAAAAATATATTTTATCATAAAACGGCATATTTCCGCAAGGGTTTTTTCTAAGCTCAATTTATTATATTTATCAAAGTGATTTTGTTTTAGTTTGACCGTAATATCCAAATAGACACTATGAACAATGCAAATAATATAATACTAACACATTAACACAATGTAGTAACAAATAAAATAAATTTACCAATTTCTCAAACTTTAAACTCGATTTCCCAAAATTCACGTTATTTGAGTTATGACGGTTTATTTTTAAAGCTGTGACATATCCTTACCAAATTTCGTTAGTGTAGCATTTATAGTTTCCGAGTAAATCGGCTGTGACAGACGGACAGACGGACAGACGGTCAGACGGGCAGACGGACATGACGAATCTATAAGGGTTCCGTTTTTGCCATTTTGGCTACGGAACCCTAAAAAGGCACTATTTGTATTAAAAATAAAGTTTTTCAGTATTTTAACTACAGATTACTTTTTCCACAAACTATGAATTGGAATTCCACATTACCTGATAGCTATCTACTCGTACCTATATGATACCAAGGGGAATATTATTTTATTCCACTTTAAGATTAGTTTTGTAATGGAACTTTCATTTCGTTTTAGATGCTGTTTTCTTCTTATTTTATGTTTATCTATGAATAAAATTTCTAGTTTTCTAGTTTTTTATATATTTATTTAATTCAATGAATATTTAAATCTTGATATGTTTTCTTAATAACGACATACAAGACGAGTCATACTAGTGCAGTTTAGTAATGGACAATGCATGCAAATCACAATAGACGCCGATTGAAAAGTTTATTCATTGAATTAGATATACTAAATAAAAAAATAAATAGAAAATAGTTTAATTATAATTATGTTACCTATATTTGAACATCATATTTTTTATCACGCGAAAAAAAGGCATGTTGGGTTAAACAGGCAAAATGCCATTTTGCAATCGCACACGATAAGCGAAGAGTGATAAAATGTATGAGAATGACAGATTCGAACGAAAAGTCACGAGACCATTTTCATACCTCATGGCCGAAATTTTAATACGTTTATTACTTATCGCTTATCGTATACGATTGCAGCATGTTGCAGAAGCAACGGCATGTTGGCTAGGCATGCAGCTGTTTAATCATTTTAGATTGTTAGCTGGTTACTCACGTTTACAAAGATCTACCCACAAAGAAAAATATACTAAGCCACAGACAATAAATTTCAATGGGTTGATATACCTACTATACTAAATTTGCAAATTAAGTTAGATATTCATTACAAGTATTTTCAAAATGAAGACAAGAGACTAAATAAATATTATCTACGCCGGTTCTATCCCTACACCTCTGTCCTGAGAAGAAATCCCTTCCTTTGTATGATTGTATTATTAGGACCACAGATGTCATATAGGTATACCATAGATCACGCAAACATATCTACTTAGCGTGTCAAATGAACTCAGTGAAATCCACACATCTTTAATCGCACCTTGCAGCTTTCGGGCGTCAAATTTTGTAAGTTGAAGTGAACAAAAACATTAATAATGCCTCCTTAAGTAATATTAATTGCAACAACACAAAAAAATATGAATACTCAAGGGCCTGAGACATATTTAAAATCATAGGCAAGTAACAACTTCAGTACAAAATCTGACACGCTCGGCCGCCATACAAATAAATGAACTTGTTTCTTCTATCCAAATCTAATTCTGTGGTTAGGTCGGTAAGGTATTGTTA
>JALPQI010020225.1:0-12506 GCA_025490895.1 Thaumatotibia leucotreta
AAATTCGCGTATGTATTTATTTTGACAGTTTGTTGGACCTTACGCCACAGTGCTGCATCATTGCCATCTCACCGCCCATAGTGGCAGAAAAAGTATCAAAAACCCTCATTACGATCCCCGCTGTGGCACTTTTCAATTTAGGTCTGGCAGTGAAAGTGAATCGTGTTTTGTAAGTATATATAGGTAGGTAAAGTCAGACGGCCCGCCGCCTAAAACCGGGAATGCCGGTTATACCGGCACGTCCTACCGGCACCAAATTCCCTTTATTGTCGCGCGATAACATTTACTCCATTTCGTAAATGGCGAATGATTTATTTTTATTTATTTGGGATCCGAGTTATTCGAGACGGATGAATTACGGCCCGACCTGTATTTCTCCTGTCGATCTTATTTATTTAGCCGTGTGCCTACGTGTAGGTGTCCGCTTTGCGGTTGGTTAAATTGGCATGGGGAATTCCACATTGAAAGGTTCTACTCCAGGGTGCTTAGACAAGTTGCCAATCGCTAACGCTTAATCGTCAATCGTAAACGAAAGGCAGCTAACTGGCTTTGTCGCACTAATATGAAAGAGTGACAGAGAGGGAAAACTACGATACGCTACTAAGCGTTTGCGATTGGCAACTTGGCTAAGCATCCAGGTGGCTTATGATGGTCCCGTTTTATCCATTTATCATGCTATGCGTCACTTTTGCACTTGCATACTTGTTAGAACGTGACGACAAACGATTAGACTTGGCACCTTCATAAGGCTACAGAAGTACAGAGGCATGTGAAGCAATTACCGTTTTTAGTAAGGGTTAAATCCCGGGTTATATTCAGGGTAGCACATAGGATTAAACAGTCCGTAGGCAATCCAGGATTAATAATTTTAAGTGTGTGCCTATGTAAACGACTAATACGAACTCATTCAGATAATTGAATCGTTTCCTCAGGCCAATATTTATTTAGCTCTGTGCTCATATTCATTTCCGTGAATTTTAATGTTTGGATTATAATATTATCCTCTTCTACAAATAAATTTCAGGAATTTCGTTATACAGTCGGCCGCAAAAGTCTAAGCGTGTATCTTCGTGATCGAAACTATCTGTAGGTACCTACTTATGATACCTACTTAAAATATACAGTGTTGCTTACAGTGCGTCACTTCAACTGCTTATCAGCTTGTCAAACAGATTTAACGCTTATCAACCAACCTGTTCAAAACTGTGAAATGGGGTAGACCGGTAAAAGATAATTGCAGATAGTGATATTCTATGGACGCAAAAAAAAGTAAGTCCAGTACCTTTTTTTTAATATATTTATTTTCAAAACTACAATTTATGTACATAGATTACCTAAATCTAACCAATCTACTTAACCTAACCTATATCTAAGATTGGCCCTTGTGGCATTGTACCGAGGATGCTGGCGGCATTTCCTCGCTGTATCGCAATACTGATGCGTTGTGCGAGGAAGTCGCCAGCTCTTCGGTCTTTAGTTACATCAACCAGGCGTTTCGCGATCTCAGCAAACAATTTGCGTGCGCTAGGGTCCCAAGAACCTAAAGTTTCTACGCCAAACGGTACAAAGTCGTACTATTTGCCGAGGCCCTTATATTTATTACGTTTTAAAAATTCGGCATTTTCAGCCGAAGCGGCTGCCTTAAACGTAGTTCGTTGAATATGGGGCGGTGCCAGGGTGTCTACGCAAGTAGCATCCCATACCAACATCCGTCCCAAGCTCCAAGGAACCAAAGACACACCATCAGGTCTCTTACCATCAAATCTAATAATACCAGTAGGCTCAAGAAGAGCAGGTACGTTGATCGTGGCAAGAGACCTGCGGATTATGTCGTTAAGCGTCGCATGTCTGGATATACGGCCTGCGCTTTTTTGACAACTTAGTCCACCTACCTATAAGGTAACCGGCCACTATTACGTGATGGTACGCTATTACGGTAGTTTTCACTTCCGCTCAAATAATAAGAAATCAGAATATCCTATGTTTAAATTATAAACGGGTAAAAAATCTTCGTTATTTAAGCTTTTTAACAAACGAAATTTCAAAATTATTATACCTACACTTTCCGCGATACGTCACTCGGAACAGTCAGGGTGCCGCGAACAGCTATTTGGTGTGCACGCGCCGAGCGTAGCCGTAAGGTTCGCGCTCTCATTTGTTAAGCTCATAAAACGCCATAGGTAAGTCCTTTTGATTTGAAATTTCTAGAGTGTTTCTTTGAGTTCTTTAACTATCGATTTGACACAGAAAAAGGTAATATTTAAACATAGAAGTTGCTAAAAATTGCAATTGATTGACTCACGGAATAAGGTGCACTTAATTTTTGGTATGTCCCTTATTTCGTGATACCACCGAAATAAGGGAATTCTTGACTTATTTTAATTGATTGTTTATTAATATAACAACTAAAGTAAATTGTATTGTAGATGAAAAACTAGATACTGTATTTACTTAAGTTTGATTTGAGCTAACTCCGGTATAGGTTTTTTTTCACTTGAATTCTCATAAAACGAGTTTAAACCTGACTCAAGTTCACAGTTTTTAGGTAAATTCACATATTACTTACCAGCATAAATTTGGTTATAATTAGGTTTGCTTTACTTATTGTTGTGTTTGTTTGTTACATTTAAGATTGTTTATAACTCATCTACGTAATTTATATATTAACTTAAAAAAATAATCGCGGGAATTTCAAAAAGTCAGTATCACGAAATTAGGAACCAGCATTTATTACTTTTCCCTAATTTCGTGATAGTGTAAACTATAGTAGTGGGTAACAAACAGACATGTAAGTATCGTAAATTTACCGATAGAGAGACAGTAGGGTAGACCGAGGAGAATCGATAATATGATCACACGAGTGTTTTAATGCCGAATTATGTACAGTCACATACATAACCGTATACTTAATTACTTATGTTCTGATTTTCATTTAAGGTAGACTGAAGAGAATCGGATCAAGGTCCGAAATTTCTACGTATTTTTTAAATTAACGATTAAGGACAACGAGAGGAAGTGTTGCTCAACTAAAGTGTGCTATTGAGCACACTTAGTATTTAAAAAAATCTTCGAATTGTTGAAGAATCTTTTAAAATACTAAGGGTGCGTTTTACCAAATTTTGATTCTAAGAATAATGCTTACTCTGGGATAGTAATGTCAAAACTCCATAGTACTTCGTCACTAGTATCTGAGAGTAAGCGCTATTCTTAGAATAAAAATTTAGTAAACTCGAGCCTTAGAGATTTTGGGCACGGTTATGTATGTGACTGTACATAATTAGGCATTAAAACACTCGTGTGATCATATTATGAAACTCGCATACGGCTCGTTTCATAAAACCACACTCGTGTTTAATGCCTCTTATTATGCGCCAGCCACATAAATAACTATTATTTTATTAAACGATCGAGGATAAAGAGAGGAAATGTGGCTCATTTTAATTGCGCTCAATTTGACGAAATGTGAAAACACTAATATGGGTATTTTTGACCTTGATCCGATTCGCCCGGTGATCCGATTCTCCTCGGCCTACCCTACGAGGAAATGTGGCTCAACTGAATTGCGCTCAATTTGAAGAAATGTTTAAAACATTAATATAGTAATATAGGTATTTTTAACCTTGATCCGATTCGCCCGCTGATCCGATTTACCCCGATCTACCCTAATTAATGTTTATTTCGTTATCAATCAAAGAGAGGTTTTTTGTTTATTGTTTAATGTTCAAGTTCTTTAAGTTTGTTTTTAACCGACTAAAGAGTATTATGGTATGCAAATCGGTAGATTTTATCTTGTTTAATTATTAAGAAATAAAAACTTTAAGCTGGATCTCATTTAACCATGTTGTTTCATTTAAATGATATCCGTATAGTATCTTAACTTGATCAAGTTCGTTAAAAATAACATTTTGTTAAAGAAACAATAGTCATTTACTCTAAATATCTTTATCACGGAATAGGGGCCGCAAGTTCACGAAATTAGGAGCAGCGCCGAAATTTATCACGGAATAGGCAGCAAATAAGACGTTCAAATTAATATATAAAAAAGTTTGAGCAAAATCTATAAAATGTATGCATAAACTAACTGTCAAAGAATCAATATAACATATTCAAAAGCTTTTGTAGTGGTATCTTGCTAAGATTTTTATTTAAAAATACACAAAGTCTCGAGACCCTTAACATACCGTAATAGGGGACATTTACCTTACGCACAATATTTTAAAGGATATTGACAGACAAAACAAAAAATGTTATGCAAAATAATGAAAACGGTTTCTTGTCATAACGTACTTACAAGGGTCATTTTGCGTATAAAATGCTTCGAAAATTAGCGCCGAAGTTTCGAGTACGACATTGTACTGTACTCGTAGCTTCGGTGATTCTGGTATTCATGCAGTTCCGAATCGCGACGCTATTTTTTTTAAATCTGTATCGTGTTTCCTGGAAAGGGTCACCGTTTGACAGTTCCCTCCCCAATTAAACAAAACCTCTTGTTGCAGGTTATCCTAGTGAAATGGAACGAGCCGTACCAAAAGCTGGCGTCATGTGACAGTTCGGGAGTGATCTTCGTGTGGATCAAGTACGAAGGGCGCTGGAGCATAGAGCTGATCAACGACCGCAGCACGCCCGTCACGCACTTCTCCTGGTCGCACGATGGTCGCATGGCGCTCATCTGTTACCAGGTCAGTGCTTGGTGTAGCCCAGTACGGCGCAGCATAGAGCTGATCAACGACCGCAGCACGCCCGTCACGCACTTCTCCTGGTCGCACGATGGTCGCATGGCACTCATCTGTAATCAGTGCTTGGTGTAGCCCAGTACGGCGCAGCATAGAGCTGACCAACGACCGCAGCACGCACGTCACGCACTTCTCCTGGTCGCACGATGGTCGCATGGCGCTCATCTGTTACCAGGTCAGTGCTTGGTGTAGCCCAGTACGGCGCAGCATAGAGCTGATCAACGACCGCAGCACGCCCGTCACGCACTTCTCCTGGTCGCACGTTGGTTGCATGGCACTCATCTGTAATCAGTGCTTGGTGTAGTCCAGTACGCAGGGCGCAGGATAGAGCCGTAGCCGTTCCATGAGTTGGGAAGTAAAGGATACGTTAGGTTTTACTCGATATTTAATGTATTCTATCGTGATTACTCTGACATATTGGAGCGAGCGCGATGCCCTGCTTTACGTGTCGAGTTACCTAACATTATCTCATCAACGACCGGAGCACATAGCAACAGAGTGCAATTGAGTTGTGATAATGTCGTTCTTCGTAAGCGCCCTATATTCTGGTACTTACGTACAATACCCGCTACCACTTCCTGCGAGTACTCGGAATTCAAATCGGCATGACATACTGATGTACCTCGAATGTTTTCTTAACATATACGTGCGTGCATTAGAAAGGCAAACAGCGAAATCGTAAAACGTAACTTTATAAAACGCGACCCTGTCTTATAAGAATGGAACAAATTGTGACTGTTTTTGGGGAATATTCCCCCTTTGTCGATTTGGAGTTATGAGTAGTTCCAAATACTACAGATCATACGCTAACTTTCGGTGTAAGATATATATAAGTGCTATAGTATTTTTTTTTAATTCCTCTAAGATGCAAAAGTGAAAACGCAACAATTGAGAAAACGTTGCTTAAAGTAGGAACATTCTTCTCCTGTGTAAGTGATAGTAGGTAGGTGCGATAGTCCTCCATCGATTGTCAATAATTAACTAAAATTAATCAATAACCGGACGACGGTATTCACCCTTTAACCGGAACGTCATCGTTAGTTTCCCGCATACCTACCGACATTACTTATTAATTTGTGCCAAGGCTTCCACTATGCATACTTGTATATAATGGTACAGTCGCCTTCAGATTTAACGGAGCAGCCACGGTAATCAAAATATCTAAACTTGGACTCTAATGCCATGAAAATAGAGGCCTGCTCAGATATTTCTGAGCGCCCTGGCCTTTCCGATATATCTGGTGGCGATTGTACGATGTTTACGCTCAGGAATCACGCGACCCAGACGTGCTAGTAAGGAGTTCTGTTTCACGTAAATGGCATCGTATTTAATGCACAAACTGGTAGTTAGATTTGATGGACAGACCGTGATGGGGGCTAACGTCTTATACATTAATGCATACTTCTGTAGCTAACCTCTTTCGCAATAACACCTCATGTAGGGATTTAAATGTCACATGAAACTGTATAATTTAAAATCGTTCATTATTATTCCAAATTGTTTCTGCAATCTACGGTATATTTATGTTACGGGTCATATTATGTAGACCTGTTGAATTTATTTATTTACTACAACGCACAGGTTCAGCAATCAGCAAGGTCTTAGCCATATTGATTTATATTATTCATCATAGTTCAACTTGTAGATTGTAGATAATTCGGGATTTTTTAATTTATATTTTTCCCTTATTTTCGATTCAATATTTATGTTTTAATACTAGCATTATAGTTTTGTTTAATATAACTATGAATATCCCCAATAATCCATGAAAACATACCTATCTCAACACGTTATTTAAAAACCTACTTTCATTATTTTAGGTGTAGGTAAGAATTTTATAGTCATTAATATGTAGTACATAATTTCATAGCTATAGGTAGCGGTACAGCCAAAAAACGTCTCAATTCTATCGATAAACGTTGACATGGCATAATAACTTCTGAAAGCAAACCTTGTCGGAGTGAACCTTTATTTGACAATAATAAACGATCTGGACAGCCGTGCAGTAACTCAAACGACGAAGCGAACTGGCCGCTCGCATTCTTGTTCGTTGACGAGTAAGGGCGAATCGAATTCATCGTAGAGAATACTTAACGTAAACTTGATATAAAGGGGTTCGGGTAAAGTTGGCGTCGTTTTGAAATTTTGGCGGCCACTCATGAAACTGGTAAATTTGAAAAGAGCAATTTAAAATAAACTTATTTTATTATGGAGTGCATATAGCTAAATTATATCGGAGCCGAGATATCATACTTTAAAGTTTTATAGTAAAGACTCACATTTATTTTTGAAATGCATCGGAATGAGTTAAAACTACTATTGTGTATGCCACGTAAAACTTTGGACATAAGGTTCTTTTTCGGTCAATGATTATTTAGAGATAGTTCCTGTTTTCTTTAACACGGCGATTTTATGACGGATGTCGATGAACATTCTATTGAACGCAATTATGTCAAAGGTTTTTTTATGTCGCATTTTAAACAACAAATAAAAGTATTCATATTTTTACCCTTCATGCGTGTTTTTTCAGGTATATAAATAAATGTAGACAAGCGAATCGTATGTTTTCGGGTAGGTACCTAATAACATGTAATGTCAATTATATGGTTCTTGGGATGGGGTAGGTATCAAGAACATCTTGATCTCTCGGCACAGTTTTTATTAGAGAGAGTGATTCGCCAAGATAATATTGAGAATGAAGTTTACGACGAGCCAGAAAATGTGTAAAAAAGTAATTCAACGTAATACTAAAAATTACAAATGACGTTATCTAGGAAAAGGGACGTTATTGTCATTGGCGCTTACGGCGTAATGAGCCATGTTTGTATACAAATACGACGTCACCGGACGTAAGAGCCATCGACAATAAGGCCCTTTATCCCAAATAATGTCACATAAATGTTGTGTTGTATACATAAAAAAGCAAGAGTAACAATTCCAATCTAAAAATTAGTCTAATTAGGTACATTTCCTACTTGGAAATATGTCAAAACATTTTGCATGTGTGCATCACACCTGTGTTTCCTTATGGTGTAGTCAGAGGGTGAACCGTCTATTGAAACCATTTTGCAACATTTTTAATGTTCACTAAACAGGCAGCATAGAAATCGCATAAGAAAATACAGTTGCATTTTCATATACCTACCTAAGATCTTCTTTTTTTAAGTCGGTTAAATTAACTATTATACTTTAAGGGCAATATCCTTGTATCTTTGTTAGTAGTATTATCGAGTTAAATAAGCCTTTAGTCATCTAAGCTGCCTCCTAAAGCTGTCTTAGTTAGGTATATTCACTGGTCCAATAACATTGTTTGAAGGGCCATATCTTGGCTCCGATATTACTTACGGCAAAACTTATTTTGTAAATAAGCTAGTCTAAGGTAGCACTACAAAATAGTAGTAAAATAAACGGTGGCCGCTGAAAAAAAAAATGACGCCACTAGTCCATACAAAAATACCCAATCCCCTTTGTGATCATATCTACCAATAATAGGAAATAGTGCGCCGTAGGCCAACAGGTAAGTATACCTGATTAAGTGTTGATATTTGTCGTGCGACTTCCATCCGAAGCGGGTTATTAGAACCTGAAAACGCATACTCGCGTAATATGTATTACGTATATTTTTATTTTTAGTGACTGTCGGTTTTTCGCTAGTAAAAATTCTTATAAATCATTTCAATATGGTCAACTTTTGTATTCGGAAGTTCAGGATGCTTAGCCAAGTTGCCAATCGCTAGGCGCTTGGTAGCGTATCTTAGTTTTCCCTCTCTGTCACTCTTTCATATTAGTGCGACAAAGACAGTTAGCTGCCTTTGGCAACTTGGCTAAGCAACCCGTTAGCAGTCGCTCACAGAAAATACATAATGATGAAACATTCAAATTCTCCCGCCTGCCTAAAATAACCGATGGTCAAGAACCTGACGTCAGATACTACACTGGGCTGGGCCTACTCTCATACTTCAGTTCCTACAATAAACCATTTATCTTAATTGTCAGCTTGTTAAATAAATAAATCTACAACCACTTTGCCTAATCGGAGACCTGAGAATGGATTTTCTGTAAAGATGCCGTCGGAACAGCGGGGTGATTCAACATTTGGCCGACACGGGGCGAGTACTTACAATACGATTCTCGATATTGCGTAGACGGAAACAATAGAAGAATAGAAGACAAAGAAGAAAATTTACTAATGACAGAACACCAAACAAAGTGTTTTGTATTAGAGGTAAGCTTGTATTGAAGTAATTTGTCGTAGGTAAATACATTGTGCTAGACTATGTATATTTTAGTCTGCATCAAATAAATACTTATATTCGAAACAAAGTAACATTGATATTGTGGCGGGTCGAATATTAGAGCTTGTCCATTAATCGTCACATCGCCACAAAACGTCATCGGATAAATCACGTGTAATTTTTTGTTACTCTCTGCTTAACAGTAGGTATTATAAAAAAATAATGTATACTTTTCATTAAGATCACTTTTTAAATACAACCAGATGTTAAACATAGACACATAGAATGTATTAACTACCTAATCTTGTATTACATGAAAACAATAAACATTACGGATTACTGAAACTCGGAACAAGTGCTATTAAAAAAACGCTGGCAAAAAATTACACGTCATATTGGCAAGGGGGGGGGGGGGTCCCGAAAATATCACTAAATATCACCATGGGGGATGGAGGGGTCCAAAATCGTGATTAATGGACAAGCCCTTAGTGATAACAAATAACAACGCTTACAATTCTATTCCACTTGGTAATAATTAATTATTCACAGATGGTACTTAATACTTAAACTTCTGCGAATTATGAAGCCTTCTTGCGACTTGAGAAGGTAGCAACCTACTTCAGAAAACAGTAAATATGATATGAAACCTGTGAAATTTATTTTAGTATAACTCTAATTGTATACCACCGTTTTCTATACACCTAAGATTAAACATTTATTCTATCTATTTATGTATTCATATGTTTAGAAATTGTTTAAAATATACAGGGTGTTTTTTTTTCGACCGTTCAAATTCTACGTAGTGAATGTGTAGGTCATACTCACCAACTTTTACTATGGGGACAAAGTCGAAATCGCGAAAAAAAAATCAGCTGTTTCATACAAATTGGCGGCATTACGCCGGCCGAAATGTATGAAACAGCTGATTTTTTTTTCGCGATTTCGACTTTGTCCCCATAGTAAAAGTTGGTCAGTATGACCTACACATTCACTACGTAGAATTTGAACGGTCGAAAAAAAAACACCCTGTATATATAAGCGATCGATATGCAACGACCAACCCGATTTTTAGGAGGTATTTTACCTGTGTCACAAAAAGTTTTCTGCCTGTTAATTGACAGATATATCGATCTTTTTCACGATATCTTCAAAATGTAATAACACTAATGACCCGTATTAGGCTCATTACATAAAGTTGGACCTCTAACAGTCATCCTTCAATGTAAAACTGTCGAAGTCCAGCATATCACATTTCCACGGACATAACCTATTTGCGATTGATTGGAGTTGAAACTTCTGAATCTGAAATGGACTTTTAGTTTGAGGGTTTTCTGAGCACCCACAAAGATCTTGATAAATGTAGCAGAATTAGTCACGCACACGCAGATACGGTCAACTAATATCTATCATGATTTTTAAGGTTCCGTAGCCAAATGGTTCTTAATGATTTTTCTATAGTTTACGCGAGGGACCATAAACTTTGTAACTTTAACATAAAGTGCTCGTGTTTAATACTAAACTGGCAGTCAATAGAAGCTGCAAAAAAATGTTTTGGACAATAATAATCTACAACTATTTTTCTGGTTTAATTATTCAAGATAATCGAATCTTAAAAATTGATTAAATAGCACACGGTTTTTCAGTATTCAATGACGTAGATTCGAAATGAACCATATTTTCATTAAATTGTTTATAACTTCTATTTGCAGCGATTTTAGTGCAGCGTTGAATACTGGTGTACTACTTTAAGTACTATTTTGTCGGGAACGTGACGGCTATCACACCTACCCAGCAATGTACAAGTTGCAGAGCATTCTTTAAATTGCAGGAACATACTCGAAAGTTTCCGAGAAATTTCATGAGAATTTTATAGTAATTTTCCATTTTTTGTCGACCTCCGTAGCCTAGTCGGTAGTGATAGTGACCCTGCCTACGAAGCTGGAGGTTCCGGGTTCGAATCAAGCGCGACGGCAATATTTGTGTATTTATTTTTCACAAATATTTGTTCATAATATTTTCTTCATCCGTTTTCATAGTTTTATTTCATGAAATATTTGTTCCTTCATATTTTAAAGACAAACGGTAAACTTACGTTTAATTATATCCTGACTTTTCGGGCATGACGTTAGGCAGAGTCTCTCTCTATTTATTTATTTATTGAGACTATTTCTATGAGAACTTATAAAAATGTGTTATAAATAATTATTTTATATCGCAAATAAGTCAAACAAGTCAGTAAATAAACTCGTAAGGCATGTATTTATTACGGCCTTGGCTTGATTAGATTATTTGTTAAATTTAGATTCCCGAGGACATTATCTATGGAAGTTTGGCAACTTATGAAACTTCTCGGTACAATACTACACCTACCTTAGAAATATATTATGGAAAGTGCAAGCGTCAAGTGAACAGCGTCACGAATTCGGCATTCTCGTGGAATGCACCTAGTACTTACCTTAAAACTAGGTCTCCTAGCGTGCCAGCCCGCCCTCAGCGAGGAATATCCGTGCCCTAAAAAGAAGCAATTTATCCGAACCTTGGTACAATGCCACCGCTACTCCGCCCGCGGGCGATCAATCCCGCCCACCACAGATTACTTCAGCACTAGATCAAGCATCTCTATCATCATCAGCCTTTGATAGTCCACTGCTGAACGCTCTCCTATTAACTATGCGTATAGACGCATCAGGAGGTAAATGCCCATAATCGTCACGCGCCACGCTGGGCAAGCGGATTGGCGATCGCGGTAATGTGTCCAATATGCTGACGCTGCTGCCCATCATCATTCTTTTATCAAATAATGATCAGTGAGACTTCAATCCCTTAGTCGACTGTTACGACATCTGCAGGAGTTGGGGTGGTGACGAATGTATTCTTACTGCTGTCACCACACGGCCAAGCATCTCTATGACTAGGTATTATGCAGTAAGTCATTTTTAGGGCTCCCTAGTACACTAGGAACCCTAGTTTCGCCATGTCTGTCTGTCTGTCCGCAGCATACGTCGGTGGTCGTTAGTACTAGAAATAAGAAATTTGGTATAGGTATGGTATAGGAAAAATAAAAATTTCGGGTAGGTACGTCGCGTACACGTAGTGTGGATGATTTATTTATTTTGTGGTGTGGGATATCGTTGAAAATAATAAGGAAAAAAGATTCTGGAGGAAAATTTTTTCTTTTAAGTCAATATTTTCGGAGATAATCGCTCCAAAATAAAATACGATCACTGAATATCAGGAGGGGGTTGTCAAAAATTGTCCAAATATGATCACATGATTTTGAACGTGCTCTAAGTCACCTAGTAGCCTTCATTCATATAGAGTTTACAGAGAGGAGTCTGTGGGAGATGGTCCACGAAGCAGATAGATAGGCACTTTATTTACTCGTAAGTGCAAACACTCGATAAAGTTGCCATGTCGCGTGACCGGGGCGCGGCTGTCTAAACAGTGGATTTGATATAAGGGCCAAAGGATAAACATTGTTTTTCATACAATTTATTGTATCAATTGCTATAAAAGACAAAGCTCGTCGATATTAAAA